>OY856412.1:819903291-820088291 GCA_963693085.1 Alisma plantago-aquatica | reverse complement strand
AGGAAACCATAGGTAGTGAGTTTAAGTTGAATAGATAGAATCTTGATAAAGTGTGTAGTAAATATAGTACATGTGCTTTTCAGGATCCTTTATTGTGTGGTTGAACTACTTGCTTGCATTGCTTTCTTGGTTGGAATTGCTATTAGCTTGTGAAATCTACTCAATAGGTATGTGGTTAAATTATGAATAATCAGTTTATGATTCACAACATTTTCATAGTGATTCTCGATTTCTATGATCCTAAACTATTTGGTTGTTCAATTCTGTAATCTCATAAAGTGACTATGCGTATAACAATTTAGTATGAGTGTGCTTCTTGAACCTACATACCACCATGATGTATGATGCAAGACCAAGCCCCAGAGGGAAGGTATGAGTTGGTCAAGCCCCAGAGGGAGGACCATTGGGCTCCCAGAGTGGTGACCCCAGGCACCGAGCTCAGGATGGAGAAGGCAGACTTATGTCCCTTGCAAGGACAAAACCCTAAGAGAGGGTAATCCAGGGTTTAGGGTAAAAGCCGTTGAGTAGTTACATTGAAAACGTAATTTTGGAGTGTTAATCAACTATTTGCTATATTTAGGTTGTTAGAACTTATTTGTGATATTGTGTTTGTCCCCACTTACCAATATAGCAATATACTGACCGATGTTTTATTTGTTGGTGTTTTAGGTATTATCTGAAAAGGACAAACAATAAAACGAAATATATGATGATACAGTTAAGTAATACAAAGGAGGATTAGATAGGTAGATTTCAGCTATGGATAGAAGTCTTAGATCCTAATTTTACAAGGTATGCAAAAGTTTCATTTTATTCCAGCTTTCCAGTTTAGTATTAGTAGAATTTGATAATTATTTTTTATTGAATCGTCAAACCATTGATCCTAAATTTTGGGATAACGCCTTTGACCTCTTTGTCTCCCTTGATTGGGGGTTACCGGGAAGCGGAAACATTACAGGATCTATCTTGGGTTTCTTCTCATAACCTAGATCTACATGTAATTTACATGATAAGACAATTTTGACCATGCTGGCAGCACTACTACAGAAATGTCTTATAACGTCACTTTTACAGGCTTCGATTGTATAAATATACCGACACCTAAACTATACAGTGTCGGTTGATTACATAAACTGACATCCAATCTATGAAGGGCGACCAGACACGGGTACAACTTTTATTCAGTGTCGGTTACTTAATAAAAAATTGACGCCTAAAATTAACCGCCAAATCCAAAATTTCTATTGAAAAAAATTACCTCCAAAATTTGACATATTGCGTCGGTTGATAAATAATAAACCGACGACTAAAGGTTATTCGCGAGACAGAAATTGGGCACATTTTGGTCGTCGATTTTACTACAATTACCGACGCTTATGAGTTTTCCCGCGCTGTCTGCGGGGATTTTTTCACTCCCTTTCAGTGTCAGTTTTAAGCATAAACCGACGACTATGGTCATTAATCGAAAACATTTTTTTTAATCGGCATATGTATATAGACGTCGGTTGTTTTGTAGTTAAAACCGACGACTATAATTAAGTATTGGTGTCAGTGTTTGTGCAGAACCGACACTGTTAGTTTTAGGTGTCGGTGGTTTTGAATAACCGACACCTATGGTACAGTTAATAGCCCCGCGAAACAGAACTTTTCCCCATTGTCTCTGTTTCATTGCGACTCTGCGCTAGGTCTGGTGATTGCTCCCCGCCGTCGTCGTTGTTGTTCGTCTCGTCGCACGTCGCTCATCTCCTCACCGCCGTCGCCGCCGGTTGGCTTCTCTCCTCTCCTCGCCGCCCTCGCCGCCGCTCCGCCAAGAAAAATCGTCAGGTGCCCTCCAGCTGCCAGCTTCTCCTCTCCTCGCCTCCGGTGCCGACTGCCAGCTTCACCTCCAACTGCTCTCCTCTGATCTGGTCGGGCCTTCTTCCTCTGCCCTCAAGGTATGCCACCTTCTTCCTCCTTCCTTCCTCCGCCTAGGCTAGGTCAAGCCCTACAGGTGCCCTGGAGCAAAATCGTCAGGTGCCCTGCTGGGCGTTTTTTTATTTTTTTAAGTTATTTACTTATTGGTAACTTGATAAGTGTTGAAACAGTCAATAACCATATTATGTTACCTTATTTATGATTGTATACGTGTGCTAGCTAGCAACAGACTGACCTGGTCTTGAGGATCTAAGCCTATCTAAGCGGAACAGTATTCCACAATGCTTGTAACACTCACTGTATTGTAAACTGTGTAATCTTACATTCTATAAATACAGATATAACACAGCATTGTTGTGTGTGCTTGACAGCCCAAATTACTTCTCGTTATTCTTCTTTTAATAAGTAACTCATATCCATTGATGTTGAAGTAAGTTAGGAAGCCCGTTTGTTGACAGTGATATCTGATTATCCATCTTATATTTTAATGTGATAGGGTGATCAATATGGTAGATAAAAAATGATTATGTCTTTGTTAGAAAAACCTTGGCTATGACTCCTATGGATGATATTTAGAAGCATGCATATTAGATATTTGAGTCATATCAGTCACATGATTAAGATTAACTTTCAATAATGCAGATCAAGTAAGTTATCGGGTAGTTGGGCTCGCCAGCAAGTTTTTGATGTTTTCTCAATGTCAAGTGGATTATGCATGCATTTCACGATAAAACTGGACATTCCATACTAATGAATAGTTTAACTATGAAATTGGTAACTTGTTTCATTGTTGAGTATATTGAGAATCCTAATCACCCTTCTTGCTTAATGATGAACTGTAATGCACACATGTGACATGCTTGGAATGTAAATGATGAACTTTTCCCTAAATTGCCAATCATGCTTTTAAAGACATCAATAATCACCCTAACTTGAAGAACTAGGATTGTAGGTATAAGAATGACAACACATGTATTTGTTGGCCTAGAAACTCGTTCAATATTTAATCATTAGGAGTAAATCTTGGATAGTCCCCAGTTTGGGACTGTTGTTGAACACCTAATCTCACTTACGATGTAAGTGTATAATGTGCATTGGGTTTTCGAGAAAATTTCAGTAGCATTTCCCCGTTTGTTCTCTAAGTACATATGTACTTGGAGAACAGTGGGGAAATACTGCCGAAATTTTCTGGAAAACCCAATACACATTATACACTTACTAGTGAGATTAGGTGTTCAATAATGGGATAGGTGGTACACATTTATTATATATAAGAATGACATCACATGTATATTTGATTGTAATATATACTTGTTTTCTCTTTGATCATAGAATGGATAGATCATGGATGTCCATTCGCAATCGCTGCACCCCAGAGATTATTTTTGGTCTTGACCAATTTATTAGATTTGCCGAGGAACATAGGAAACAACCTGGAGATAGGTTCTACTGTCCATGTAGGCATTGCGGGAACAACTTGAAAGTCAGCACTGGTGATGAAATCAAAAGTCATGTCATGTGAAACGGGATTATACAAGGCTATACAGAATGGCACTGGCATGGAGAGATTTCAAACCCGAAACCAGTAGATGTCGATAGCAGTGCTTGTGTGGAAGAAGAAATTGCCTACGATGACGTAGATGTGAATGAACCAGTTCCAGTAGACATCGTTGATGCGATGATGGATAGTTGTGGGGTAGAGCACACCGATCCACCTCCCATGTTTAGAAACATTATGCATGATGCTGAGATACTGTTATACACAGGTTGTAAGTTTACGAAGCTTAGCGTTGTGTTGAGATTGTATAAGCTCAAAGCTAACAATAGATGGAGCGACAAAAGCTTCACGTCATTGTTGTCTTTGTTGAAAGAAATGCTTCCTGAAGGAAACGAGCTGCCAATCTCAACATACCAGGTAAAGAAATTGTTGTGCCCAATGGGAATGGATGCCAAGAAGATACACGCATGCCCGAATGATTGTGTATTATTTCAAAAGGACTATGTGGATTTGAAAGATTGTCCAAAATGTGGTGCGTCACGGTATAAATTGACGACTTCGGGGGAGTCCAAAGCTGGTTCTCCTGCCAAGGTGATGTGGTATCTACCTATAATATCACGGTTTCAATGCTTGTTTGCCAATCCGATAGATGTGAAGAATTTGAGGTGGCATGCAGATGTTAAGAAAATTAATGATGGGATCCTACGACATGCGTCTGATTCCCCACAGTGGAAGAAGATTGATCTATTGTACCCTGAATTTGGTGAAGAAGTCAGGAATCTAAGACTTGGGCTTTGTACATATGGGATGAATCCGTACGGGACATTGATCAGCCAACATAGCACTTGGCCAGTCATGCTTGTTATATACAATCTTCCTCCCTGGTTGTGTATGAAAAATAAGTACGTAATGCTGTCGTTGTTGATATCGGGCCCTAAACAACCTGGAAATGACATCGATGTTTATCTTGAACCTCTGATTGATGACTTAAAGAAACTCTGGGGTGAAGGTGTGATGACCTATGATGCTTCACGAAGAGAGACATTTCGTTTGCATGCTATGTTGTTTTGCACTATTAATGACTTTCCAGCATATGGGAATTTGTCTGGATATAGTGTCAAAGGAGCTAAAGTGTGTCCTATATGTGAAGAGCACACTGATTCAACAAGACTAAAACATGGCGGTAAGACTGTATATCTCGGTCATCGAAGGTTTCTTCCAAAATTCCATCTGTATCGTAGGAAGCGCAAAGCATTCAATGGATTGAATGAGGAACGAAGTGCACCTAAACCTATACCAGGGGAGGTTGTTTATGAAAGAGTAAAAGACTTTGTCAATGAATTTGGTAAGAGATCACAATGTACTATGGCCACACGGAGTGACAAATCTTTATTCAAGAAGAAGTCAATATTTTGGGATCTTCCTTATTGGAGTTCTTTGACAGTCAGGCATTGTATCGATGTCATGAGAAAAATGTCTGTGATAGTGTCATTGGTACTTTGTTGAATATACCAGGTAAGACTAAAGATGGGATAAAATCTAGACTGGACCTACGTGAAATGGGAATAAGGTCAGAATTAATAGAATTTCGTGAAATGGGAAATCGGAGAACATACTTACCTCCCGCTTGTTACACATTGTCTAGAAAGGAGAAGAAAGCTTTTTGTGAATGTTTGGTAAATGTTAAGGTGCCACAGGGTTACTCATCCAACATCCGTAGATTGGTATCAATGAAAGATCTGAAGTTGATAGGTCTTAAATCTCATGATTGTCACACTCTAATGCAACAAATATTGCCTGTGGCAATTAGATCTATATTGCCGAAGCATGTAAGGTTTGCAATCACCAGACTTTGTTTCTTTTTCAACAGTCTGTGCAGCAAAGTTATTGACCCTGATACTCTTGATAAATTGCAAATAGAAGTGGTTGTTACCCTATGTCAGCTTGAGATGTATTTTCCTCCTTCGTTCTTTGATATCATGGTACATCTTTATGTCCACTTGACTAGGGAAGTGAAAATGTTGGGACCGGTTTTCTTGCATTGGATGTATCCCTTTGAACGATACATGAGCATTTTTAAAAGTGATGTTCGAAACCGTTATCGGCATGAAGGGAGTATTATCGAGGGTTATGTGGCGAGAGAGGTTATGGATTTTTGCAATGACTTTCTCAGTGGTAATGACACTCCTGATAATGACAAGAATATTGACGAGCAATTTGGCAAAGGAATTTTGGGATCACGTGTGAAAGTAATCAGCCGTGAGCAGTTGGAACAAGGTCACTTGTATATTTTACACAACATGGACGAAGTGAACGTTTATATCGAGGAACATACCAATTTTATCAAGAGACAATATCCTCGAGCCAATACAATGTGGCTTGCTAGAGAGCATAACAAGACATTTATTAAGTGGTTTGAAAATAAAGTCTTACATCAACTATCTCAAACACCAGATGATATTACTGAAACTATCAAATTCCTCACCTTTAAACCAAAATTGACTGTTATGTCTTATGAAGGGTATGACATTAATGGATTCACATATTACACAAAGCACAAAGATGATAAGAGTGTCATCCAAAATAGTGGGGTCACCCTTCAAGCATCGACTATGTTTTTTGCAAGTGCAAAGGATAAGAGTCCACGTGATGCTAAAATGTCATATTACAGTGTCATTGAAGACATATGGGAGTTTGACTACATAGATTTCAGAATTCCGCTCTTCAAATGTAATTGGGTTGATAACACCAAAGGAGTTATAGTGGATGAATTGGGTTTCACTTTAGTGAAATTTTAAAAGATTGGCGAGAAGGATGAACCATTCATATTGGCATCACATGCGAAACAAGTATTTTATATCGATGATCCTGCAAATGATAAATGGTCAGTTGTTCTTCATGGTAAAAGACAGTTCATTGAAGATCCTATAGATGAAGAACAATACTATGATAAGTATGATGACTCCAGTCCATTCTCAGTTGGGTTGCCAACACCAGCAAATATTGAAGCTAATGATGACTTGTATGTGCGCGGAGATCACAATGAAGGATTGTTAATTGATAAAAAATCGCAATATTAGAGGCATGTTTATATTTTTTTATATGTTTTATTTTTCTAAATGTGAACTTTACAATGTGAATTTTACAATGTGAATTACTTTATAATGTGAACTTTACAATGTGAATGTGAACTTTACAATGTGAGCTTTCCAATGTGAACTTTACAATGTGAATGTGAACTTTACAATTTCAATTTTACAATGTGAATTACTTTATAATGTGAACTTTACAATGTGAATTACTTTACAATGTGAATGTGAACATTACAATGTGAGCTTTACAATTTGAATTACCTTACAATGTGAACTTTACAATGTGAACTTTACAATGTGAATGTAAATTTTCAGATGGCTGAGCATTTTCCTGATGACCGTGCTGATGTTTACCTTGAGGGTGAGGACATCAATGCGCCGCCTCACAATGTAAGTTTTAAAAATATATCATATATTTATATCTATATGTCCATTTATAGTTATATCTTGTAAATGTGTTTATTTTGTCAAATTTTAGGTTGATGATGCACATGTACCATTTGAAGCACTTGAGACACTTGATCAGCAACACCAAAAAGTTGACAAGAGAAGGGGCATCACTATGATGAAGAAGTTAATAGCGCGAAAGGGCAATGGACCCAAACTTGTTGTGGATTTTGATAATGCAGGAAATGCATCTGGTGTGAATCGCAATTCATTTGTTTCACATCTTGGGTATGTTACTCGTAGCCATTGCGGTTGTAAGATAGATTCTTGGCATAAAGTTTATAAGGAGAAGAAAGACATAATATGGAAGGATTTATGCGTGAGTTATTATTAATTTGCAATTCTATTTTTTAGATTACTAATTTTTTGGATACTAGTTAATAGCAATTCTATTTTGTAGAGTATATTTGAATTGGATGAAAAGCTGCATCGTAAATGCGTGATGCAACGCTGTGGGAGAGTCCTAAGGAACTATAGGACAAATCTCACCTGAGAATACATAAAAGAAGCTGACAAGAGGAAGAAGACAGCCACTGAACAGTGGAACTTCCTGGACAAAGAAGAATGGAACGCGTTTGTTGCTTCAAGACAAACTGATGAATTCAAGGTATTAGGCGTCAGTCCCAATCTCATTAATATATGTTGTATTCACTTATTCAAGATTAACATTTATTGTTACTAACCAAATCATTAATGTGCATACTAACTAGGCCCTTAGTGAGGCACAAAGATCAAGGCGTGCACTGAATGTGCATGACCACACAATGGGTCCAAAGGGGTACGTAGGCATTCGCCAAAGACTATAGTCTGAGGCTACTGCTCAGTCTGCTGCTACTCAAGAGTCCTCCACTTTAGGTAGCACACCTCTGCCTCGCCATGATGTCTGGATAGCTGGGAGGCAAAATAAGAAGGGAGAAATAAGGAAGCCCGCAACTGCTGAGGCGGCTACAAAAATGGTAAAATACAACTCTTACAACAATCGTTCGAATATTGATTATTTGTGGTGTTTACTTAATTACAAATTTTTGTTTTGGCGATTAGCGGGAGCTGCACGAGCTGAGGAAACAAGGCAAGTTCATCCCTGAGGGCACAAGGGATGAATTGACAGTTGCTCTGGGTAACCCAGAGCATCCTGGATGTGTTAGGGCTGCAGGCGCTGGTGTGGGCATCAAAGCTTTTTTTGGGCCATCCCAGCGCAAACATGTCCCAAAAGTGGGACTTTCACAAGAAGAGGTAACATATTTTTTCCTTGTAGATGTTACTGTAAAAGAGAATTCAATAATTAGAATTTGACGTTTCTTTTATCCATGTATAGGTAGATAAGCTATTTGATAGGAAACTCAAAGAAGCAATGAAAAAGTGGCAGGTATCTCAGACTGCCACTTACCAGACAGTACCTATTGTGTCTCCTACTACAGGCTCTACTCGTACTACAGAGGTTGGGAGTAATCATGTAGACCCACCACCTAGCAAATCCGCTGTAAGTATTTTTATGACATAGTAACTAGTTTTTTAATTCAAGATGATATGTTTTCAAGATGATATGTATATATGTATATAACATTCTTTACACAAAAATTTGTAGGGGTTGAAGCCATGCCATCTAAAAGTTAATGAATATGTCGTTGCAGAGGCGTCGACTTACCCACCCCTACCAGGGGAAATGTTTCACGGGTCTCCATTACCAGCTAGTTGGATTCGTGTGAGCCCAGTACATATATTCCCCAAGTGGATGGATCTTCCATTGCCATATGCCCGCCCAGATTGTGAAACGCTTGGTGAGGTAGAAGGCAGAGTAATATTGTGGCTAAAAGTGGATGTCATCTTTACTGAAATTGTATGGTAAATTTACATTACGTTAAATTGTTAGTGTGTGTATATGATGTCAGTTGATCTGAAATTATTGTATATATATATACAGGTTAAAAAGAAGATACCCACAACATCTAGGCCTCCACTACCACCTCCTACATTACCCAGTTGGGTTCCACATGACCTAACTGTCCCGTTAGGTCCTAACTGTAGGGGTATGGCAATATGGTTAGGCGAACATGATATAAATTGCCCGATAACGGTTTCTATAGATTCAGATGTTGTAGGTCAATCATACGAAAGCAAACTATTTATACAAGATATTTTGGAGTTGTTTCGATATGATTGGCTAAATACATTTGTGATAGAGATATGGATAAGGTGAGATCTTCTTTATACATCCATATACCTTGTGTAGGATCTGGTGATCTGGTTTATTATTTATTAATGCATGCGTAATTAATATAGATTTTGCAGCTACTTAGACAAGATATGTGCAGATTTTGCATTCGAACATGTAGGATTTTTTATTCCATCTTTGATTAGTCTAGTAGAAAAAGACCCTCCGTCAGTTCAACAATACTGCTGTGAGGTTTTTTCAATTTTTGCTCAAAATAAGAAGACGATGATAATGGCTCCATTCAATGTAGAGTAAGTTTACTTTGCTTATTATAATTTGGACTTAAGAAAATTACATTTTGTTTGTGGATTTTGAGTTATTAATTTTTAACTTTTTTACCTCTAGTGGTATGCATTGGGAGTTACTGGTTATTGTCCCCGAGACGTTCACTGTCTATTATCTAGATCCTAAGGGGAGTAAATTGAATACAAAATATGGACACATAATGAAAATGGCATTATTCCGGTGAGAAATATTTCATTTTCATATCTGTTAACATATGTTATTACATTACTATTTAATTATGCAATGTACTGTGTTACATTAACATGTAGGGGTTTTGATGAGTTCAAAAAGGTTGGAGGAAAGATCCCCACAAAAAAGAACCAACCAATAATTTGGAAGAACGCGAAAGTAAGTTCCTGACTGCAATATATGTATATATTATTTATGTGAACAGTGCTTAATTATTTGTATTTTTTAATATTTTGTATGTTTGAATTTATAGTGTGCTACAAAAGACAACGGATGGGCATGTGGATACTATGTGATGCGATTTATGCACATGATTATCAAATATGCCGCAATGGACATTGATTGTATTGCTGAGGTATTATATAGTCTCATTAGATAATATGAAATATATCAATCTTATTTATAGCTCATTAATTATATATATACATCATTCTCTTTACAGGTGTTTAAAACTGACCACGCTACAGGAACGGCCTTACCAGATGTACATGCTCCCTATACGACAGGAGAATTAAATGAAGTAAGAGAAGAATGGGCAACATCCATACAAGTAGTGGGGGATTTAAGATATAATTGCGATGTTTATAGCGAATAATGACTAAAGAATGATATTTTGTAAATGAATTTCTGAATTATAATATATGTGTGAATGTTTCTACATGGCTGGATGTTTCTACATGTGTCTGAGTGAAAATGAATGAAACTGTTGGTTGCTATATGAATGTTTCTATATGTGTGAATGTGAAAATGAATGGAACTACAGATTGCTAGCTACATGAATGTTTCTAAATGTGTGAAAATAAAATGGAACTGCAGGTTGCATTGCTAAATGTGTGAATATTTTTGTTGTTAATTTTTTAGGTTTGTGGCATGTTGTTGGCTGATATTAATGGATGTCGTAAAACCTGCAGTTCATAACTGAACTGCAGGTTTCTCATCCTGCGACCAGCCATACAGCAGGTCTGTAGACTGACAGAAAAAATAAACAAAAAATAGGCGTCGGTTATTTGTATAAAATCGACGCCACATAGTTACAGTGTCAGTTTCTACTCGTAACTGACATCTATTTCCTTAACACCACGGCTGTGCTGGTCAGCACGGCCTTGGCAGCGGACCAGACACCACGGCCATGCTGGGAGTGATATGGCGTCTGTTACAGTGTCAGTTTCTACTCGTAATCGACGTCCATTTCCTTAACACCACGGCCGTGCTAGCCAGCACGACCGTGGCAGCAGACCAGACACCACGGCCGTGCTGGCCAGCATGGCTGTGTTGGTAATGCTATGACGTCGTTTGATTATCTAATAACCAACGCTGATAGTGCCCAAGATGGCGCCCTTTCTGTGGCGCGAAGGTATATGGCGTCGGTTTCGTATCTAATAACCGACGCTTATAGTGCCCAAGATGGCACCCTTTCTGTGGCACGAAGGTATATGGTGTCAGTTTTTGATCTAATAACTGACGCCTATAGTCCCCTGCTGGCGTGTTTTCGGTGGCGTGCGAAGGGTTTTGGCGTCGGTTTTTGAACCAACGCGTAACTACTGGGCTTTTAGCGTCGCCCACATAGGTTTCGCTTAGAAACCGACACTAAAGGCCTTAAATAACCGACACTAAATGTCAGTTATGTACTAGTGCAGCATGGTAAAAATTTTCTTATCAAGATGGTATGACTTTGTATGTGAATGGATGTGCATCCTCCTCATCTATCATCCCATCAACAATAAGGTTAATAGAGGCAACATGATCCTCTACAACTTTGAGATGTGGATTTGACTCCAAGTGACTCCCTTTAATCTGGAATGTTTCAATACTAAAATTATCCATGTTCTAACTAATGACCTATAATGTGAACTACATGGATTAGTTCTCTCATGATCTTCTTGGAATTGACATCTACATTATGCATTTTGTTGTCTGCTCTTAGACAATAGTAGGGCTCCTATTCAACATATTGTGAGTTAGAAACCCACTATGAAAATGGTATAACCACTCCAATATGTGACTGCTTTTTATTCTCAACAAATAAATTACCAGATTGGTCATTAGTAGATAAACTCAACCATGTCATATGGGGTAGTGGAGGAGAAAAATATAACAACCACACAACCATGCTTACAAGAGGAATGAGCAGACTGATCAATTATCTTTAATTATAGATATAGTAGAAACATATATCACTCAAACATTATAATATCACACACATCTTTAAATCACTTTGAACTCACTTGGAAACGAGCAAGTGAACTATAAATATGGAAAGATATTAGACCCATGGAACAATATTCTTTTTTTTTTGGTCGGTCAAAACTCCTGTTGCTTTTTTTCATTTTTGTATAAAAAGTACAAAACTTATTAGTTCTCAAAACGAGAAACCAACTAAAAAGGAAGAAAGAGGGAAATCTATCTCTACATCTATTGCAGTTGAGGGAAGGATGAGAGAATACACAAGGTGAAACATTTTCCCTAGGAAAAAGAAACAAGGAAAAAACCCCAAACAGGGGACAAGACAAAGCTCCAAAACGAAAGCATAAACCACAAAAGATATACCGGGAAACACCAAGCACATAGAGACCCAACAGGAAGATCGACATCCAAGCACATGGATCAGCTCACAGCCTCAAACGTCCAGTAGCAGAAACCACCAGAGCCAAAAAAAGACCAGCAGCACCAGGGAATGCCAGGCATCACTAAACGGAAACCCAAACTTCAAGCAGCTTGAACAAAGCACCAAAGCCAGCAAAACTAGCTCCCAAAAAAACTCAAGATAAAGAATTGAGTGAGCTGTGCCACTCCCAACCGGGATCAGCTCATCCTCTCAAGAAGAACATGCAACACACCAAACAACCACATCCATCCATGAAAGAGAAAGGATTGAGTGAGCTCTGCCACTCCCACACGGGGATCAGCTCATCCACTCAACAGAGCCGTCCAAGGCCACCAAAGGACCAAAAGAACAAGCCAAACAGATCACAGAACTACCAAGCACATAGCAGCAACAGCAGGAAGCACAAGGAAAAACCATCCACCTCAGCCCGGAGGAAGCAAGACTTATCCAGAAAACCCAAGAGAGACCAGGCCTAGCCGAAGAAGAGACTGCCACTTCAAGGAAAGACAGGCTTCAGCAGAGAAGACATTTATCCATGACAGAAAAACGCAGCACAGCAGGTCCACAGAGCAAAACCATAACAGCTGCTGCAACTAGCAGTCCCAAAGAGAGCAACAAAACCAGAGAGCTCAGCATCTCATCATGTCAGCAGAGAAACAGCAGCACTACTAAGCCAAGGATCAACTCCAGCAGAAGAGGCCACCATCATACAAAGAAAAAGCAAGATAACAGCAAACCAGCAACAACTCAGAAGAAGGGAGCCACAGACCCGCAGCTCCATAACAGCTTGCAACAACTAGCAGGAAACCCAGGAAGATGAAGGCCACTATGAAGCGGGAAACCATACCATGGCAACAGGCCACCCACATCCTTCACACCAGAACCAGCACAACAGAGTAAAGAAGAAAACGCCTTGACACCCATGACAGAAAAAAGACAGAAGGGATCGGGTCTGCAGACCATAACAAGTAGCCAAACACAGAGTAGACCATAGCTCAGGGCAACCTCAAACAAAAAAGAAATACATGAACATCTTCCCCTTAGCAGCAACAGACTAAAAAGACCAGCTGCATCAGCAACAAACTTCAGAAAAGGGGAGCCTCAGACCCATCCATTCCTTAAAAGAAAAGCATAGCAGCTAAGAAGGATAGATCCAAGACAAGCTTGAGCGAGGTCTGCCACTCCATCCAGGATAACCTCGACCACTCAAGGAATAAGGAAACTAACAGCCTTGGGAGAGATCTGCCACTCCACAATGGATAATCTCATCCACCTAAGAAAATGAGGAGACGAGAAATCTTGGGAGAGTTCTGCCACTCCAAAACCGGATAAACTCTTCCACCCAAGAACCAGTAGGAAATTCAGCCACAGAGCAAAATATAACTCAGAACAGCAACAAACAAACAAGCATAACAGTCTCATAAACCCCAAGGCAACAACAAGGACAAAAAGACCCACGAAGGCCAACAACAACAGAACAGAGACCAAGAACGCCACTAAAACTCAGGAATAGAAGCAACTAGCATCTTGATTAATAATCATCCACAACTGAATAGGATTTTTGTAATTGTCTTCATGGACTCTCAGATTTCTTTCAACCCAAGAGTGATAGAAAATAAGACTCATAATACATTTCAACCTCGGATCAATAAGATTTTCAGCTTGATTCCAAGACTTAATCATAGGAGCACTCGCTAGAATCCAAAGCTTCTCAATGTAATCACAATAAAAAAGAAGATGGTTGGTATCTTCATAACCATTAAAACAAAGATAACATCTAGAAGCTAAAAAAATCCCCCTTCTTCTTGAGTAATCAGAGGTGGGCAGTTTATTGTGCATAGATTTCCATAAATGAAACATAGCACGCTTATGAGTTTTAATCTTCCAAATTCACTTAATATTAGATCTACAGTTAATCTTCAGCCTAATAGAATTCCAGACATCATAAAGCTTGACCTTCCTTTTCCCTTCAAACAAAATAGTATCCTTCTGCCCCTGATAGATACCAACATTCTTGATAGCATTAAGGATATCCTCCTGACCACGATTATTATCTTTAGGCATTCTCCAACCACCATTATGAATCATAACATTAAGATGAGAATCCCAAGAAAACCCAGATCTGATAATACAATCTCTTCCCACAAGTTGTTCAAGAAACTGAGAATTACACCAAGGATCTTGCCACAACAGAAAGGAACTACCATCTCCCACAAAGAAATCGATGTGGTTTTTTAGCTCATCTCTAACACGAATAAGATTATTGATCATCCAAGAATAGTAAGGAGACTCCTTAATAATCCAGAAAGATTGTCTTCTTAAGTACTTTTCAAAAATCCATTTAACCCATAAAGTATCTTTCTTGCTAGCAATATCCCAGGCATTAATAACAAGACAAGCTTTAGCAACATCTTTAGGCTTCTTAATACTTAAACCACCATCTTCTTTAGGCTCAGTAACAACATCCCACTTAATCAGATGAAGATTCTTTTTAGACTCAGTTTCACCCCACAGAATGTCACGACAAAGCCTGTCAATATGATCCAAGATAGAACTTGGAATGGGGAAAGAGAACAGCCAATAGAGATGCATATTAGCAAGAGTAGATTTGATCAACTCCAATCTAGCAGCAGTAGACAAGAGCTTAGATTTCCAAGAGTCCAATCTGGCCTTAACTTTGTCAATCAAGGAACCACAAAGTATTTTAGACAACTTCCCAGAAAAAAGAGGCAGACCAAGATATTTTGAAGGAAAACTACCCTCTTTGATCTTCATAATATCAACAATAGGTACTTTATCAGAATTATTGCTAAAGATAATAGAGCTCTTATGAAAGTAGACACAAAGGCCAGACATTTCAGCAAACGACTCCAAAGCAGATTTAATAGCACAAGCATCTCTATTAGTAGCTTTAGAAAAAATCATGAGGTCGTCCGCAAAAATAAGATGAGATCTTTTCAAATTCTTTGAAGCAGCAATAGGATCAAGGTCACCACACATAACCATTTTTTTAAAGAGCTCAAAAAGACCTTGCATACCAATCACAAAAAGATAAGGAGCAATATGATCACCATGTCTCACCCCATTGGTAGGAATAAAAGCATTCGAGGGCTCACCATTAATAATGACCTGATAAGAAGTTGAGGAAAAGATTTCTCTAATCCAATTAATCCAAATAGAAGGGAAACCCATTTTGAACATAATAGAGAAAATGAAGGACCATTTGATAGAATCATAGGCTTTCGATATATCATCCTGAATACACATTCTAGGCTGCAAATTAGCCTTCTTAAAATCACTTAACATTTCATTGGTAAGCAAGGTAGCATCTTTAATACTCCTGTCTTTAATGAAGGCACACTGAGAGTCATCAATAATGAAAGGCAGCACATCTTGGAGCCTATTAGCAAGAATTTTAGAAATGATCTTGTAGAAGGTATTACATAAAGCAATAGGTCTCTAGTTCTAGATGTCCGACGAATCAGTACCTTTGGGAATAAGGGTCAAGAAGGTTCTATTAGCTTCCTTCAACATCTTACCATTAGAGAAGAACTCAAACACAGCATTACAAACATCATCTCCAATGATCCCCCAACACTTCTTGTAAAAACAACCATTAAACCCATCAGGGCCAGGAGCCTTATCAACTTTAAGATTTTTAATAACCTCCTCAACTTCATTTCTAGTGACTCTAGAAATGAGAGCATTCTTTTGCTGAATAGACAAAGTTCTGCCAAGCCACTCACCATGCCAAACCCCAAAATAGTTCGACTTATTATTAAAGAGCTTGGAATAGAAATCAGTAATAGAATGTTTAATAGCAACATTATCATAAGACACCTCACCATCAATGAGAAGCTTCCTGATAGAATTTGATTGTCTTCTCACCTTCATGAAAGCATAGAAAAATGAAGTGTTGGAATCACCTTCTTTAAGCCAAGTAACTCTCGATTTTTGCTTATAAAAAGACTTCTGAGCAGCAGCATAATGATAAGCTTCAAGTCTAAGCTTCTTAGCAGTAGCCCTTACATCTTCATTAAACGGATCCAAATCAGCTTCCAACTGAGCTTGGTTAGCTTTGAATTTAGCAATCTTTACATTATCATTAATATCACCATAGATTTCCTTATTCCAACGAACAAGATTCTTTTTAAGATTTTCCAATTTCCTGTAAAGCTTGAACATAGCATACCCAGGGGGGTCAATATCCCAAGATCTTTTAACAAAAGACATAAAACCATCATGGTTGGCCCAAGAATTAATAAACCTGAACTGAGACTTAACTTTCTTAGGTTCACCAATTCTAACAACAATCTTTCTATGGTCACTAATAATATTAGACACCACTTCACCAAAGAAATCCAAATTGGCATTAAGGAAGTCAGAGTTATAAAAAACTCTATCAATCCTAAACATAACAAAATGACTTCCATGTTGTCTGTTATCCCAGGTATATAAAGGACCATGAAGATTCATTTCAAAGAGATTGAAATTCAAAATGCATTCATTAAAATCATCCATAGACTTCTTAGAAGGCATTTGTTTATTGATCCTTTCACTATTTTTACGCACACAGTTAAAGTCACCCAAGACTAACCAAGGCTTATCAACTTGAGGGCAGAAAGAGGTACTAGAGAACCACAGTCTTTCTCTATCAATATCAGGATTGTGACCATATACAGCAGATAAAAAGAACTGAGATTGATCAACAGTAACATCCATATGAAGGACTTGATCGTTTTCAAAAATGCTGGTAACATCACAGTCATTAGCATTCCAAAGAACAACAATCCTCCCAAGAACATGAGAATTATGATTCGAAATCCAGCTGTATTCAGGGAAATACTTATTAACAAAGGCAGAAATATTACGAGGTCTAATCTTCGTTTCAATTAGGACGACGATACTATTATTCGCCTTCCTTATTTCTCCTTGGATATCCTGGATTTTGTTACTGATACCACGGACATTCCAAGAAGAAATGGATAAGGAAAAAGTCATTTAACCACTTGGGCTGTTGAGCTGTCAGCCTCAGCTTTATCAGAAACAGAACAAAGTTCATCAACTTGAGCTAGTATAGGAGAGAAATTTGACTCAGAAATTCTATGATATATGCCCGAAATCTGTTTAGGTTGGTGCTCAGGTGGAAATATATTCCTTCTTCTATAACTAGAATCAGTTGGCGGAGCACTAGCGTTCAGGTTCACTGGAGAAATGCTTAAGAAAGTCTGTGTAATAACAGGAGTAGAAGGGACTGAGCCTCCATTACTACCAGGAGGAGAAATGGACGATTCAAACCCTTCATTAACTATATTAGATAAGCTTTCATCTTCATTAGCTTCAACCATCGTCTCAACAGTAGTTTTCTTGCGCTGAATCTCCACTTCATCCAGGATTTCCTCAATGATGTACCCAAGCTCCTCATTTGTCTTAGCTCTAGGAGGAGAATCTGTCTGAGGACCTGTAGTAGATTTCTTAATCTCCCAGACTTTCTTCATTCTAGTTCTTGCCATCTCCTTATTTCGTTTCTCATTCAGAGCAGGTCGACAATCACCATGGCCCAGAAACCCGCATCTGCTGCATCTCTGTGGAATCCATTCATAGCCTATCTCAACAGTGTGTTCCAGACCTGTATCACTTACCAATGTTAAGGACTTTGGATACTTGGCATCATACATCATTATAACTTGAATTCTCGCCATATCCAACCGTTTAAAATTGATAGTAGCATCATCCGTCTTCAGTGGATGACCCAGAAAGGAACCAATCATGTTAAATGTCCTCGAGTCCCATAACTCCATCGGCAATTTCTTAACATTCACCCAGACAGGAACATCAGAAAAAAACTGTTCTAGTTTGTACCTCTCCAGGTGACCACTTCTTAAGGATAACCGGCCTCCCAAGGACAGTCCATTCACCTTCCATGGCAAGCTTCAAATCCTCTAATTTCTCAAATCTTATTAGAAAGAAACCTTCACCCATATCAAAAACCTCAAAACGATCTCGAGTTTTCCAGACAACATCAAAGTGATCCACAAGAGTGTAGATCTCAGGCTAGAAATCAATAACATACCCGATCAAACATTTGCTCCATTTGTTCACATTTTCCTCTACCTCTTTACTTGGGTAGAGTATCTTGCCATCCACTGTAAGAATCTCCACCCTATTCAGCTTTGTGGCGCTCCCGGTAGGAATGGGCTTTAGACTTCCCCACTGTGTTGGCGAATTAACTGTAGTTGGATCTACAATACTGGCTGCAAGGAGGGTGACAGATGAATCAGTACCTCCTCCACTCCCTCTGGGATCCAAACCATCAAGCAGAAATGAAGATGAAGCAAGGTTGGATTCCGTCGCAGCCGTTGTCGCCTTCAGAGTCGCCACAGCCGAAGCACGGGAAGCCATCCTATATGTTGTCTATCTTGAATTAATATCCATGGAACAATATTCTTAAGAGTTTATATGTGAACAAATTTTTATAAATAAAATCCAAAATCCAATTTTGGAAACAATGATTAAAATTAAATAAAAAATGGAAAATGAATTAATAAGAAACTAGTTAAGTTGGGTTTCAATTCAATTAATGATATATTGGGGGTCTAGAGGCTCACCACCATAGACCACATATTTACCTAAATTGTTTAACTCCACGATTTTTATTAATTAGACTCGGAGCATGTTGATTTGGGTCTTTTCAGATCTCAGATCTCAAGGGTCTTACTTCTCTCAATCTTGTAATCTCAGTGTTTCATGATCCTTGTTCAACCATCCAACAAAGTTCTATCCGGGATCTCATTAGGAACCTATGTTTTTTAACCTATGTTCCAACACATGGATCATGTGATTTTGTAACCATGGGTTATAACGGACAAGATAAAATGATTAGATCAATCATAGATAACCATTAGTTGATTGTGTTAGGAGATCTATGTGTTTATTAATGTTAATGAATGACAATTATGACAACATAAATTGATCTTATCATAAAATGAATATCCATAATGGAAGAGAAACATGTAGCCAATACGATGTTGGATTCAAATTCAATTAAATGAGGAAATGTTCTATTGCTACTCCTTGTGACCTAATATGGATTTTTTACTCAATCATAATAGAAGTAGTCACACAATTAAGGATAGGGGAAGAAATATTCATGCTACTACGGTGAAACAATGAAGCAATCTCAATTAGGATGACAGTGGATCCTTTTCTCCTTTCCTTTCTCAGTAGACCCAAGGGGTCTCTAAGATGGTTGAGTATGAGGCAATATGAATTGTAAAAGGTGAGATTTTTTATTGGACTTCCTCTCATATTATAGGAGGGAATGTGGGCTGAAATATCAAAAAATCCATGATAGGTTATCACTTGAATCCTCAAATATTAAGAACAATAGGTCAAGTCCTTTTTCATAATTAAATGACTAGATCTGATAGATTTTCAGTTGATGTATTGATAGATTTGTTCTTGGTCATAGGGCTTTAGTTACATTCTTTCCTCCACATGGTCATTGTCCAACTTGCCTTTGTGCCCTGTCAAGGGAGTAATATTTCTACAAAATTATTTACTTTCCCTCAATAAGAAATGAAGAAAGTTATTGAATTACCTTGCTTTAATATTTTGACCATTCAACTACTTAGACTCTCTTTGCTATAGATTATGCTACAGATGAGTGGACCATTTGGAATTTTGGTCTCCTAACTAGACAAGCCGCCCAAAGATACATTTCATATGTATAGATGAAATTTCCATTCCAACACATGTTTAAGCATTAAATTTAATACCAGGATGCAAAAGATATGGATATTTTGGCATGAAATATGTCTTGAACTGTGGGAAAATATATAGATGAGTCATCCAGTTGAAACTAGACAAGCCTCCTGAATATACATTTTCCTATACATCATGAAATTCCCTTTCCAACACATGTTTAAAAATTAAATTCCGCATTAGAATGAAAATAATGACTATTTTGGTGATAGATATATATATATATCAGGCATTGTGGTAAGTAGTAAAAATATCTTCATAGAGTATTTCTGAGTGTTCTTTATCTTTGGATTGAATGGATGCAATTCAAATGTTTCCATATAATAACCAAGAAATCTAAAAAAACTCAAATTAACAAAAGAAAAGATAAATCAATACAATTACTTATAAAACTAGAGAATAATTAGAAAATACTCTTATGCAATGATCTAAAATACGAAAATAATGGATAATATTCATTTATCAACAACTGAAACCAAATGAGGTCAAATACCCCATGCATGACCTGATGCTCACAACCATCACCTATGGCCTAACATCTAGAGACATTATCCTTTATCATCCTCAGTGACCATAAAAGTTTAAATTATATCTTGACTATGAAGGATTTAAATGAAAGATAGATGAGATGGTTGGAGTACCTCAAGGGATACAACTTCACTATTGCTTGCCACCCAGGTAAGGAAAATGTGTAGTCGATTCTCTAAATAGAAAATAGGCTAATTGTGCTACAATCTTCACCATCAAGTGAAAACATATGGAGTTTATTTCTCTCATGGCCCCCAAGCACTTGGGTGAGAATATTAGACTGGATAGAATCAATGTGAACATTATCATCTAATATTTTCAAAGAACCAAAAGGTAGTTCTAGTTCACAAGAGATGATGAAGCTCATGGATAACCTCAAATCACCTAATTGTGGGTGTTGACAGTGGTATTCAATACAAGCAATATCTATAGGTCTAAGAAGTTTCTTCTCTGTGGGAAAATATTCTACAAGAAGATAATGGTCCCAAATATACAATTCATCCTTGTTCAATAAAGATGTAAAAGGATTCACAAAGGAACCTCTTGCGGAGACACATGAAGACTAATATTACTACTTTGATCTCAGAGTGCCTTACATTTCAACAGATTAAGTCCATGCAAAAGAGACACATAGGCTTCCTACAACTTGTGCCTATTCTTGAAAGGAAATGGGATAACATCACCATGATTTTGAGGGGGAATTACCCTGGACAAAGAAGGATGTGAAGCTATATGGGTCATAGTGCACTCCTTGACAAGTTCGTATCACTTCATTCCTATAAATATGACTACAAGGTCATTGTGCTTTGTGAGTTTTACATTAGAGAGATAAAAAAAACTCATTGTAATCATCAAGTATATTGTCTTGGAAAGGGATTCTAGATTCACTTCTCATATGTGGTAGTAGGTTCTCTAGGATTTGGGTACTCAAATGAACTTCATTACGACATACCAACCCCATACAAATTGGGAAGTCTGAATGGATGATATAGATCTTGGAGGATCTTCTTCAATGTTGTGTTCTTGATTGGGGTAGTTAATGGGACCATTGTCTTCCTCTAGTTAAATTTTTCATCAATAAATAGATGCCATATGTACTTATCCTTATTTAAAAAACCATTCTCTATAAGACATGTGTCCTCGATTGTCTGAGAAAAATTGAAGACTTAGTTCAATCACTGTCATCGATTCTCCACACAAAATGACTTCGGCAGACTTGACAATGTGATGATGGACGTGCCCATGAATACAAAAGTAGGGAAAGAAAGGGACCGAAGGGATAATCCATGTCAATCTTTTTCATTTTTCCAGCATGTGACGACATATGTAGTTATTTCTAATAAAAAAATACCAACCTCACTAATACACATTTTTTAGATTGTCCAAGAAAAACCAATGACTTGGTGCAATCTTTGTCATCGGTTCTCACAATAACTTGATGTTGTATATACTAATCCTTGTTTAAAAACACCAACCTCACTAAGACATATGTCATCGGTTGTTTGACAAGTATTGATGGTTCACTATCTGTTGTGGGTTCTCCAACCAGAAATCTACAACATATATACTTATCCATGTCAAATAATGCCAACATCACTAAGACATGTCTCATTAGCTTCTAATAAAAAATTGATGAGAAAACTCAATTTGAGGGAAAATATTTTTTGCAATACATGTGGTGGGAACTCTTTGTCATAGATTCTTTACCCAAAAAACCAAGATCCCAAGACTTGTAGAGCTAAAAGTTATCACAAAGAGTTGACCTACAATGTCAGTTTTTTATAGAAATACTGACGATATCCTATCTTGGTTATATCCGATTTCAGATCCACTAATATTATCATAACCCAAAGTCTTTCAATATTTCTAGACATTAATTTGAAAGATCTAGGATATACTCTTAATGTTTCAACCCCTATTGGGAAGATCTACACCTCTTATCATGTGGTATAAAATCTTCCTCTCTATTATGGACATCAAAAACATATAATTGACTTCATCTTGCTTGACATGTAGAATTTTGGCTTCACTATTGGGATGTGTTGGTTCTATTAAAAATATACCATCATTGTAATCTATTTAATAAAATGCATCATGGCTTGACCCCATTCTCTAGGGAAATGCAGGCAGAGAGTAGGCAGAGAAAACAAAACAAAAATCTTTTTTGTATTCCCCTTTATAGAAAATCCAATGACTATAATTCGTTGTAGTTGCCGTGCACTCGTAGTTGAACTTGGACTCGTCTGCTGCAGCTTGTGGTCTCTACCACATACATGAGACTAGCACAATGTCAACAAAAGCTCTACCAAGGACTATAGGTTGATGTTGTCCTCCTAGCGATAGGAAACGACCACTTGGCCTCTATGGAAGTCCACACATACCACCTATAACTTTTGTTATTTTACTAGAACATACATTAATAGTTGTCCCTCGTGTCGGTGTACTAGTCACCAACTTCCTCTCCCACAATTGTTCTCCCTTCATATCCCTCCCATTATGAGGTAGGACTTGTAAAAGTTCTCTCAGTTACCACAACCAATGAAGAGAAACAATTGTCAGAGGATATTGATGTGTGTCTGAGAAGCCTTTAGTACCCCTTTATTTATAGGAGAAGTTAGGGTCAGGGTTCCCAATATGTGAGGAAGTGGAAGGGACCAGAATATCACAAAATTTGCAACCTGTGAGTGGCGAACATGTCAGTTTTCCAAGCAAACCGATCAATTGGCATGTGAGTTGATCAGTTCACCATGTTTTTCAATCACACATGAATTGGTAATTAGAATCCCATTCATGTACAACATGATGTTAACACCAATCCTTGATGCAATCGAATTTCTCAACAAACTGATCGTATCGCCCAACCAAACAGTCAGTTGTTGACCCGAGTCAATCAATTCACTATGTGAACTATTCGGTTTACTCCCAAGTTCAAGCATAACTCAGCCAATTCAATTTCTAATTAACCTGACACTCCAAACGGTTAGATCAACCCTTGAACCAGTCAATTGGGAGACCGATCAGTTGATTTGTTTCTTGAATTTAATACCTAAACACTTCAGAAATCAATTCAATTATCATTCATGATTAAACTCCTCTTCTAGGAGAATTTCTATGTGTGTGACCCTATAGGTCCCACATCACGTTGGCAGTGAATGTCCATAACTAGTTTATGACATCTCAAGCAAAGAGTGGTGCCTAGTCACACATTAATGCTATATAAGTGAATGGAATGTTGGAGAACCAATTCAACCTACAATTTGTGTAAGGTGTTACATTGATTGTATAGTTCCTCCATCTTTGATATCTGGAATGAACTCTAGGCATGGAAATGTCATCCTATCAATGTTCAATCTATGTTACTTGAATCTAGAGAAGACTGTCTAAGATATATGTGACCTCAATATCATATATTGATTCACATGAGCTTGCACATGCTTTTTTCAGTCTCGCTTATCAAGTGGTCGGGATAGCAAACTCTAGTAGGAGGGACAAATATCATCTACATCACTCACAATCAATCCCCATATGTCACAACTGCCCAATCATCATCGTCATGGAAATCATAATTCAAGTTTATGTTGGATGATGTCAAAGTATGCAAAATGACATGTGATGATTGTTGTGATTTTAGGTCTAAGAACCAAAATCACCACCTTCACCATGATATATGACTATGACCACCAATTAGGGTTTCCATGTGTCACTCTCAAGGTGGGTATGTTTGATACATTGTTCCCAAACAAGTATGTATTCTTGGTTTGATATCACATATCATGACTAATTAGATTATTTCATCAACCAACACACACTCTAGTATTATGTGCTATGGCTATCTATCTACCTTCCAAAGTAACATCTAACTAGGGACATAATAGGAATGTGCATACTCTCAACATCTGTATGATCTTATTATTCAAGTCACGTACTTGAAGACATGAGTCATTGAGTAATTGTCATTCTCTAGACATTCATCATGTTTCCCCATTATCTCATAAATGAGTGAAATGGAATGAATTGGGAACTAGCCTTTGATATTATAAATTAAATACTTTATGTAATATGCCATCATAATCATTATATGATTGTCTCTCTGGGCATATGTACCAACACATTCTCTTATCATTACTTTAATGGTAGGAATGACCAAGCCAGGAGCCTTGTCATTTGTTCCATAAAATCTCAGATGTAGATATCCAAAGGGTGAACAGATTATCTTGATACTATGACTTTACTAAACTTAGATACATAAGGTCTACACTCTATTTATGTGATACATAAAAATTCTAATGTCTTTCTTGAAGAATGTTATGGTTTGTCACCCACTCATGAACTAGAGTTCTATATAAACCTTGAACCCAATATACACCTATCTCTCAATCCTCAATCTGGATGGCCCCTACTAAGTTATGTGAGTTGAAGAAATAGATGCATGGACATCTTGATAAGGGCTTCATTTGCTTGAGTTCTTCTCCTTTGGGTGCACATGTCCCATCTATGAAAAATAAATATGCTTCTATGAGGGTGTGCAATGAATATCACATTATTATGTAGGAAACAGTTAAGAAAAATAATCCTCTTTGCCAAATTAACAATCTCTTTGATCAACTATGTCATGCCCACGTCTTCTCAAAGATCGACCTTCTTTTAGGTTATCATCAAATTAATGTCGAGGAGGAAGACGTATAAAAGATAGCATTGTAGACTTGCTGTGGGAATTAAGAATTCATAGTTACTATGTCCAGCTTAATGAATGTCCATTCCCTATTTATGACATTAATGAGTAGATATTGCCAGCCCTTCCTTAATGATTTTTGGGTAAACTTTACAATGACATCCTTATCTTCTCCAAGGACCATGGGTGACATTCATCCCATGTTTGTCAGGTGTTAGATGTTCCTGATACACAAGAATTCTCAGGTAAGTTGTACAAATGTGACTTTTGTATTGACAAAATCATGTTCTTTGGACACTTCATCTTTAGAGAGAAGATTTGTATTGACCCTACCAAAGTCTTGACTTGCGTAGAAGATGGGGGTTAATTGTTCAAGCAGTTTCATTTGAGGAAGTTGGGACAGAGGTGCTTGTTGCCACTTATTCCTTTAGATAATTAAAAAACACAATAATTTTCTTCATATTTCTTTTGTCTTTATTTTATGATGTAATTTTGGTTGTTTTCTCTCGAAACATAATCAAATTATGAGATGATACCAATAGCAAAAATGCATTTTTGAATGCTAGTTAAAGAAATATTAGTGGTAGTGCTAGGAAGCATCGAGTCTTTGTTGATGTCTTGGGATGCTCCCACTCCAAAACTCATTCCACCTTCTTCAAGTACACGAGATTGAAGAGATAATGTGACCAATAAATGACACATCAGCCCAACAAAAACTCACACATATTAAACTTGGCAAGAAGCCTACAACCAAAACTCACACTTATTGAACTTGGCATAAAGCCTACGCTTCCTCTATGGCTCCAACACCTGGAGAAGATGTTGTTCATTGTCCCTGGAGTATATCAAGAAGTCATCCACAAACACCACTACAAACTAATCAACATATGGTCTAAACACTCTATTCATCAGGTCCATGAATGTTGTTGGCACATTGCTTATGCCAAACGGCATAATCACAAACTCATAATGACCAAACCTAGACCTAAAAGAAGTCTTAGGGATGTCATTTTCCTCTATCTTAGTTGGTGGTATCTTGACCTCAGATCTATCATGGAAAATATATAAGCACCTCTCAATTGGTAAAACATATCATCTATCCTTGGCAACAAGTACTTGTTCTTCATTGTGACCTTGTTCAACTATAGGTAGTCTATGAGAATCATTATCAAACAATCTTTATTCTTCACCAACATCACTAGATCACCCCAAGGGGAACTGCTCAGTCATTAGTAGTACAAAAATGTCCTTTAGGTGTCAGTTATATAAGCCTTTTGGCATCGGTTTCCAAGCGACACCCAAGTGGGCATCGCTAAAAGTATACACTTTCAGCGTCAGTTTCATATCCGATGTCGTAACCCTTCCCGCCACCAATAAAACGTGTCAGCAAGGGTACCATAGGCGTCGGTTTATATCGATAACTGACAATATATCCCTGCTAAAGACGTCGGCTTTATACTAATAACTGATGCCATACCCCATCTTGAATAAAAAAAACCATCCCCCAGAAAGGGATAAAGACGTCAGTGTTATACTAATAACCGACGTAGTAACGTTTTGTAGTCAGTTTTATGCTAATAACCGACGCCTATGTTATAATTCTTTTTTCTTATTAGTTCGCAGGCCTACTGTCCGGCTGGTCAGCAGGATGCAGAAACTGTAGTTTAATTCTGAACTGTAGGTTTACATCACCCTTTGATTTCAGCCAACAACATGCCACAAACCTATAAAATTAACAAGGATAGACAACAATTTATGATCATGTGATTAACATACATGTATAAGCACATTTAATTCATATTGATTTTCTTCACACACATGTAGAAACCAGTAGTTCCATTTCAAATTTCCTCAGTTTTCACACATATTTAGCAACCTACATTTCCATTCATTTCATCTCTTTTCACATTCAAAAACATATGTAGAAACATTCATGTATTCATCTTCAGATTCACACATGACAATTCAAAAAAATTCATTCAGACGGGTATATATAAAAGTTTCACATGTCATCAAATACAAAAATAATTATGAGAACAAATTTTAGAAATATCATTCTTTATTATTATCATCATCGTCATTATTGTCATCAGTATTCCAATCATAATAAAAAATTCCCACTACTTGTAAGGCTTTTGCCCATTGTTCTCTTACATCATTTAATTCTTCCATCGTATAGGGAGTATGTACATCTAATAACTTTTCACTTGTAGTGAAGTCACTGGTTTTAAACACTTGCAAAGAGAATGACATATATATAATTAATAATATATAATAAGATTGATATATTTCATATTATCTAATGAGACTATATATAATACATGATGTATGGTATCGATTTCCATTGCATCATGTTTGATGATTAGGTCCATATATCGCATCACATGGTATGCACATGCCCAATTGTTGTCTTCTTTAGCACACTATAAATTGAAACATACAAAATGTTCAAAAATACAAACAAGCACAGTTCACATAAATAATATATACATTGGAGTCGGGAAATTACTTTCACATTCTCCCAAATTAGTAACTATTTCTTTTTCTTGTAGATGTTTCCTCCAGCTTTTTTGAACTCTCTTAATGCCCTACATGTTAATGTAACACATTAAATTGCATAATTAAATAGTAATGTAATAACATATGTTAACGAATATAAAAATATGAAATATTTCTCACGTGAATAATGGCCTTTTCATTGGTTGTCCATATAATGTGTCCAATTCCTTCCCCACAGGATCTAGATAATAAACTGTGAACGTCTTGGAGACAATAACCAGTAACTCCCAATGCCTACCACTAGAGGTAAGAAAGTTAAAAATTTATAACTCAAAATCCAAAATAAAAATGTAATTTTCTTAAGTCCAAATTATAAGCAATGTAAACTTACTCAATATTGAATGGAGCTATTATCACCAACTTCATTTTTGTACCAAAATAATTAAAAGTGACAGAGCAGTATGAGGTAACTAATGAAGGATCTTTATCTACGAGACTGATCAAAGATGGAACTAGAAATCCCACATGGGAAAATAAAAATCTTTACAGATCGTGTGTAAGTGTCTGCAAAACATTCATTATGTATGCATTAATATATAAAAAACCAGATCATCATATATAAAACAAGATATATGGATGTATAAACAAGATCTAACCATATCCATAGCTCTATCATAGATGTATTCAGCCAATCGTAACGAAACAACTCCAAAATATCTTGTATAAATAGATTGTTATCGTATGATTCACCTACAACATCCACTGGAATAGAAACTTTTATAGGACAATTTGGGTTATATTCGCCTATCCATAGTACCATACCCTTAAATTAGAACCTAACGAGGTGTATATGTCCCTTGGAAGCCAACTAGGTACTTTTGGAGTTGGAGGTGGAAGTCGAGATGTAGCGGGTTTCTTCCTTTTGACCTGTATATATAATTTCAGATCAATTGACTCATATATACACACTAATAAATTAATGTAATGTAAATTTGCCATACAATATCAGTATAAATGACATCCGTATTGGGCCACAATATCACTCCGCCTTCTGTGTCACCAAGTGTTTCGGAATCTGGGTGGGCATATGGCAATGGATGATCCCTCCAATTGGGGAGTACATGTATCGGGCTCACACGAACTGCACCATCTGGTACTGGGGTCCCATGAAACGTGTCCCCTAGAAGGGGTGGGTAAGCCTCGGCCTCTGCAACGATAAATTCTTTGCTTTTTAGATTGCATGGCTTCAACCCCTACAAATTTATGTAAAGAATTGTTATATACATTCATACGTAAACATATCATCTTTAAAAGACTAGCTACTATGTCATAAAAATACTTACCGTGGACGTGCTAGGTGGTGGGTCCATAGGATTACTCCCAACCTCTGCAGTAGGAGAAGAGCGGCACACCATAGGTACTGTCTGAGTGGCAGTCTGAGACGCCTGCCACTTCCTAATTGCTTCATGGAGTCTCTTATCAAGTGCTTCCTCGACTCTCCTATTAATTAACTCATCTACCTATACATGGATAAAAGAAACGCTAGCTTCTAATTGTTGAATTCCCTTTCGCAATAACACTCTAAAAAAAGAATAGGTTGCCTCAGCTTGTGAAAATCCCGCTTTTGGGATAGGTTTGCGTTGTGATGGCCCAAAGAACGCTTTTATGCCGACACTAGCACATGCACCCCTAACACATCCAGGATGCTATGGGTTACCAAGGGCAACTTTCAATTCATCCCCTGTGCCCTCATGGATGAACTTTCCTTCCTTCCTCTGCCCGTGAAGCTCCCTCTAATCGCCATCAGTAGAAATTGGTAAGTAAATATAACAATAATCAATATCGATTTCTCTAAGAGTTGAATTTTACCGTTTTTGCAACCGCCTCAGCAGTTGTGGGCTTGGTTATATCTCCTTTCTTGTTTTGCCTCCCAACTATCCACAGAGAATGGCGAGGCAGAGGTGCAGGAGAAATAGTAGAGGACTCTGCAGTCTTCTGAGTAGTAGCAGACTGAGCAGTAGACTCAGCCTGTAGTCTTTGGTGAACGCCTACATAGCCTTTTGGACCCATCATGTGGTCATGCACATTCAGTGCACACCTTGCTCTTTGAGCATAATTGATAGCCGTGTTAGTAAGCACATTGATTTGGTTAGTAACACTAAAGGTTAATCTTGAATAGGTGAATTCATAAGAATGTATATTAATTAAATTGGGAGTAGCGCTTAATACCTTGAATTCATCAGTTTTTCTTTTGGTAAAAAACTCCTCCCAGCCATTGGGGTCCAGGTAGTTCCATTGCTCAAGGGCTGACTTCTTCCTCTTCTCAGCATCTCGTATGTAATCTTGGGTGAGATTTGTCCTATAGTTCCTTAGGACCCTCCCACAGCGCTGCATCACATATTTATGATGCTGCTTTTCATCCAATTCAAATATACTCTGCAAAATAGAATTGTTATTAACTAGTATCCTAAAACTTAGTAATCTATAAAATAGAATTGCAAATAATAATAACTCACACATAGTTCCTTCCATACTAAGTCTTTATTCTCCTTAGGAACTTTATGCCAAGATTCTACATTAGGACTACAATGGCTACGAGTAAGAACCCCAAGATATGAAATAAATGAGTTGTGATTCACTCCAATAGGAATTCCTACATGATCAAAATCCACAACCAGTTTGGGTCCATTGCCCCTTTTTTGTAGTAACTTTTTCATCATAGTGATGCCCCTCACTTTTCCAAAAAAAAATTTCTTCTCATCAAGTGCCCCAAGTTCTTCAAGGGGTACATCATCAACCTAAAATTTGACAAAATAAACACACTTACATATAGATAGAAAGATAAGATATATTTTTAAAACTTACATTGTGAGGCGGCACATTGATATCCTCACCGTCACGGTCATCATGCTCAGCCATATGAAATCAAACATTTAGCATTTGACATAACTAGAAGATAATAAAATATATAAAAAAATATAAACATGCATGCCTCTAATATTGCGATCTTTTATCAATTAACATTCCTTCATTGTGATCTTCACGCACATACAAGTCATCATTTTCTTCAATATTTGGTGGTGTTGGCAACCCAACTGAGAATGGAATGGAGTCATCATACTTATCATAATACTCTTCATCATCTATAGGATCTTCAATGAACTGTCTTTTACCATGAAGAACAACTGACCATTTATCATTTGCAGGATCATCGATATAAAATACTTGTTTCTCCTGTGATGCCAATATGAATGGTTCACCGTTCTTGCCAATCTTTTCAAAGTTCACTAATGTGAAACCCAATTCATCCACTATAACTCCTTTGGTGTTATCAACCCAATTAAATTTAAAAAGCGGAATTTTGAAATCTACGTAGTCAAGCTCCCATATGTCTTCAATGACACCGTAATATGACATTTAGCTTCATGTGGACTCTTATCCTTTGCACTTGCAAAAAACAATGAAGACGCTTGAAGGGTGACCCCACTATTTTGGATGACACTCTTATCATCTTGACGCTTTAAGTAAAATGAGAATCCATTTATGTTAAACCATTCATAAGACATAACATTCAATTTTGGTTTAAAGGCGAGGCATTTGATAGTTTCAAACAATATAATTAGATTTAGGACAAAAACATATTAGAATTTATACATAATTTCAACTCTAATCAAATACATTACATGCATTTTTATCACAACGATATAACCAATGCGAAAAAAAGTAGAGAAGGACCAACCTTGTCAGAGGGAAGAAGGCAGAGGTGGCAGTGGCTCTGGCTGTAGGAGTAGCTAGCAGCGACAGTGGCTAAGTGATGGTTGCTGGAGGAGCAGCTAGCAGTGATGGTGGTGGCTGGAGGAGCAGCTAGCAGTAGGGATGGTGGCGGAGGAGCAGCTAGCAGTAGGGACTGCCGACGACTGGAGGAGCAGCTAGCAGTAAGCGGTGGAGGACCAGCTAGCAGCAAGGACGACAGCTGGAGGAGAAGCTAGCAGCAGGGACGGCGGTGGAGGACCAACATGGACGGTGGCGGTGGAGGACCAACAGTGACAACGACAGTGGACAAAGTCACTAGAATCGCCGAAATCGCCAAACCTAGTGAAATTGCGATGAAATAGAGAATGAGGAAGAGTTTGTTTCGCACGGGTGCTATTAAGTTTTCCATAGTCATCGGTTGTTTCAGATGCCGACACCTAAGTTCGTTTTAGTCGTCAATTTCAACATACAACAAACGACGTCTATTCCAATATGCCAACAAAAAAAAAATTGTTCGAGTTCAACCATAGTTGTTGGTTGGGAACCTAAAACTGACGCCTAATATGCGAAAAGTTTTTCGCGGGGTAGGGCGCGAACACACATCCTCGTCGGTTCGTCTTCTCAAACTGATGACTAATAAGGGGATGAATTTTGTCTCGCAGAGGATCTTTCGTCGTCGGTTCCTTACAAAACAACTGACGCCAATTTGAAACTTTTTGGAGGCAAATACTTTTCCCTGAAAAATTGTATTTAACGGTTGATTATGGCCGTCGTTTTTTTGTCAAACAACCGACGTTATAGAAAAAGCGATACCCGTGTCTTTTGTAAATCGTTCAACCTTCACATATAGGTGTCAGTTGTCATTTTAAGCCGACGTCGTATCATTTGGTATTGGTTTTGTATGTGACGTTATAGATCATTTCTGTAGTGGTGCATATGAAGCGCTTCCCTAACAACTTTTGTAACTATTTCAACCCCTTCATCTGAATTGTAACCATCCTATAGGGTGCTTGTGGGATATGTTGCGTACCAAGAAGTCAATTGAAATCAAACTCAATCTCTATAGGGGTGGAACACCTGGAAAGTTAAGAGGGAAAACAACCTCAAAATCCCTCACTATAGGTACATCCTAGATACTAGGAATCCCCACCTTGGTATCCATGACATGTTCTAGAAAAGATTCACATCCATTCCTCAAAAACTTCTCTGATATCACAAATGACAATAGACTTGTAGGAAAGATCTTCGTGTCTCCTTGGAAAGTCCATAAGACATCATTATAATAGAAAGTTACAACTTTGGAACCACAGTCTGAAACAACCCCATACTATCCATCCCTAGGATCAAATCAAACCCACACATATCAAGCATCATAAGATCCACTTGAATTTAGCATCCATAGTCTGAAAGAACACAAGATGGACACACCTCCCACAACACTACATAATTAACTAAAGGAGTGTCTCTATTAACATACATGTTAAAGATATTGATCTCCTCTCTAGTGATAAACGAGTGTGTCACACCTATGTCAAGCAAAACAAATACATATACAGAAGTAGATAAGTCAAAATGATACAGTTCCATCTGACCAGTCACGACCTGTTGGTTGACCACTCCTTCAAGTTGACTCATTGCATAAAATCTAGTTGTCACCTATTGTCATCCTTGGCCTCAACTAGCTGGTCTTGATGACCCTACCTATGAGGACTGGCCATATCCTCTTCTACCGCTGGTGCATAATTGATGTTGCTACTGTGGCCCTTGTTGGATCTGCCTCACTTGATATACAACATCATGGTTCATCATGGGGCAAGAACATCTCACATACCCAACCAAACCACACTTCTAACATGTCCTCATGTCATACATAGACCTAGATGGACATGTCACACACACTAGACCATAATTATTCACCCTAGTTGGAAGAAAGTTACAATCTCTCCCCTTGCTAGGAGACCACAATGATTGCACTTGTTTCCTTGGCTAAAAAATGTCAACCGAGTTGAGATTTATGGTACTACAATGAAGAACACATTGGATTCTTGAAACAACTAGATGGTGATCCTTAAAACTAAGAAAACCTCTTCTTGTCATTAACTTATTGTTGTTCCACATCCGTCCTCTCTATCCTCCTCATAGACACCACAAAGATGAAAAACTTCTCTTAGGATTCCAAAGTTGATGGCATCCTTACAAACTCAACATTCAAGCCCTCCCCAAATAATTTGATCCTCTCCTCTGTGGCTTCCATGTAAGGATAGAACCTAAACAACTTCATGAACTGTGTCTCATACTCATAAACATACCGCAATCCTTAGTGTAACCTCTCAAACTGAGACATCTTCTCCTCTAGGTAAGTCTCAGGGAAGTAATGGTTGACAAACTCCCACCAAACCTCCCATTCGACCACCTCTCCTGGTCTCTTCTCCTCATGTAAGGGCCACTAATGTCTAGAACTAACTTTGAGAAGATAGATCACATGCTTCAACTTATCTTCTTAACAGATATTCAGAATCTTTATTGCCTTCTCCAGCTACATAAACCACATGTCAGCATTTGCCAGGTCTACTTTGAGTGCATACTCTGTGGCTTCCACACACTTCAGCCTCTCAAAGGTCTTACATGGAGCCTAAGATTCAATATTTGAGACAAGTGACCTTGGTTGTGGTGCAAGCGCCCTATCAACCAAAATTTGTGATTTCACCTTTAGCTATCAAAAATTGACAAAAAAATAGGATCAACTATGGCCGAAGGGAGAATGGAGGCGAGAGGGGAGATCCTGGCCCCGACTCAGGTATTTTTCCATCCATTATCGTCTTCTACCGCCACCTCCTCCCACCACAAACCTAATCTTAGTATGTTCTTCATGTTCTGAAAATATATCGACAAAACTATAACCCATTGATGTTAGATATGTTGGATACACTAGTACATAACCGACCTTTAGTGTCAGTTATTTAAGGCCTTTAGCGTGGGTTTTAATGTGACACCTATGTGGGCGCCCCTAAAAGGCAAATCGTTAGGCGTCAGTTTTCAAACTGACGCCACAACCCTTCACGCGCCACTGAAAACGCACCAACAAGGGGTTATAGGCGTCGGTTATTAGTTTTGAAACTGTCGCCATAAAACTTCATGCCACAGAAAGGGTGCCATCTAGGCACTATCAGCGTCGGTTTATTAGTGATAACTGACTCCATCTCACCCGCTGCCACGGTCATGCTGGCCAGCACGGCCGTGTTGTCTGGCCCACTGCCACGGCCCCGTGGTGTCTGGCCCGCTATCACGACCGTGCTGGCCAGCACGGCCGTGGTGGCTGGCCTCATTAGGGAAATCGACGTCGGTTACTAGTAGGGAAACTGACGCCAGAACCATCAGCATCGATTTATTATTGATAACCGACCACATCACATGCATTAGGCGTCAGTTATAATTATTTATTCGACGCTATAATCATTTGTCGTTAGTTTTAAACAAATAACTGATGCCTATTGCATGTTTTTTTTCTTATCAGTCTGCAGGCCTACTGTGGCTGGTCGCAGGATGAGAAACATGTAGTTCAGTTATGAACTACAGGTTTTATGATATCCATTGATATCAGCCAACACCAGGCCACAAACCTACAAAATTAACAACATTAATTTTCACACATTTAGCAACTTGTAGTTCCATTCGATTTTCACACATGTAGAAACATTCATGTAGCAATTTGTAGTTCCATTCATTTTCACATTCACACATGTAGAAACATTTGTATAGCAACCAACATTTTCATTCATTTTCACATTCACACATGTATAAACATTCAGACACATGTAGAAACATTCACACATATTACAATTCAGAAATTCATTTACAAAATATCATTCTTTAGTCAATATTCGCTATCAACATCCCAATTATATTTAAAAAACCCCACTACTTGTATGGCTTTTGCCCATTCTTCTCTTACATCATTTAATTCTTCCATCGTATAGGGAGCATGTACATCTAGTAAGGCCTTTCCTGTAGTGTGGTCAGTTTTAAACACCTGCAAAGAGAATGATGTATATATATAATTAATAATATATAAATAAGATTGATATATTTCATATTATCTAATGAGACTATATATAATACCTCAGGAATTGTATCAATGTCCATTGTGGCATATTTGATAATCATGTGCATAAATCGCATCACATAGTATGCACATTCCCATCTGTTGTCTTGTGTAGCACACTATAAATTGAAACATACAAAATATTAAAAAATACAACTAATTAAGCATTGTTCACATAAATAATATATACATTGCAGTCGGGAACTTACTTCCACATTTTTCCAAATTATTGGCTGGTTCTTTTCCTGGGGACCTTTCCTCCAGCCTTTTTGAACTCATCCAAACCCCTACATGTTAATGTAACACAGTACATTGCATAATTAAATAGTAATGTAATAACATATGTTAACGGATATGAAAATGAAATATTTCTCACCGGAATAATGCCATTTTCAATGTGTGTCTATATTTTGAATTCAATTTAGTCCCCTTAGGATCTAGATAATAGACAGTGAATGTCTTGGGGACAATAACTAGTAATTCCCAATGCATATCCCTAGAGGTAAAAATGTTAAAAAATTAATAACTCAAAATCCACAATAAAAATGTAATTTTCTTAAGTTCAAATTATAAGCAAAGTAAACTTATTCCACATTGAATGGAGTTATTATCACCGTCTTGTTATTTTGAGAAAAAATTGTAAAAGCATCACAGCAGTATTGTTGAACTGATAGAGGGTCTTTATCTACTAGACTAATTAAAGATGGAATCAAAAATCCTACATGTTCGAATGAAAAATCTGCATATATCTTATCTAAGTAGCTGCAAAACATGTATTACGTATGCATTAATATATAAGAAACCAGATCACCAGATCCTTCACAAGGTATATGGATGTATAAAGAAGATCTCACCTTATCCATAGCTCTATCACAGATGTATTCAGCCAATCATATCGAAACAACTCCAAAATATCTTGTATAAATAGTTTGTTTTCATATGATTGACCTACAACATCCTCATCTATAGAAATAGTTATAGGGAAATTTATATCATGTTCGCCTAACTATATTTCCATACCCCTACAGTTAGGACCTAACGGGACAGGTAGGTCCTGTGGAACCCAACTTGGTAATGTAGGAGGTGGAGGTGGAGGCCTAGATGCTCTGGGTGTCTTCTTTTTAACCTGTATATATATATAATTTCAGATCAATTGACATCATATACACACACTAATAATTTAATGTAATGTAAATTTACCATACAATTTCAGTATAGACGACATCTGCTTTTGGCCACAATATCACTCCGCCTTCTTCCTCACCAAGCGTTTCACAATCTGGGTGGGTATATGGTAATGGAAGATCCATCCAACTAGGGAATATACATAGCGGGCTCACACGAACCCAACCAGTTGGTAATGGAGACCCATGAAACATTTCTCCTGGTAGGGATTGGTAAGTCGACGCCTATGCAACAAAAAATTCTTTACTTTTTAGACGGCATGGCTTCAACCCCTACAAATTTTTGTGTAAAGAATGTTATATACATATATACATATCATCTTGAAAACATATCATCTTGAAAAGACTAGTTACTATGTCATAAAAATACTTACAGCGGATGTGCTAGGTGGTGGGTCTACAGGATTACTCCCAACCTCTACAGTAGGACTAGAGCGGGACACCATAGGTACTTTCTGCTGAGTGACAGTCAGAGATGCCTGCCACTTGCTCATTGCTTCATGGAGTGTCTTATCAACTGCTTCCTTGATTCTCTTATCAATTACTTCATCGACTCTCCTTTCAACTATCTTATCTACCAATACATGGATAAAAGAAATGTTAGCTTATGATTATTGAAATCTCTTTTACAATAACATTCTAAAGAAAGAATAGGTTACCTCTTCTTGTGAAGTTCCATCTTTTGGGACATGTTTGTGCTGGGATGGCCCAAAGAACGCTTTGATGCTCATACCAGTGCCTGCAACCCTAACACGTCCAGGATGCTCTGGGTTACCCAGAGCAATTCTGAATTCATCCCTTGTTCCCTCAGGGATGAACTTGCCTTGTTTCCTCAGCTCGTGCAGCTCCCGCTAATCGCCAAAACAAAAATTTGTAATTAAGTAAACACCACAAATAATCAATATTCGAACAATTTCTCTAAGAGTTGTATTTTACAATTTTTGCAGCCACCTCAGCAGTTGTGGGCTTCCTTATTTCTCCCTTCCTATTTTTCCTCCCAGCTATCCAGACATCATGGCGAGGTAGAGGTGTGGTACCTATAGTAGAGGACTCCTGAGTAGCAGCAGGCTGAGCAGTAGACTCAGCCTGTAGTCTTTGGGGAATGCCTGCATACCCCTTTGGACCCATTGTGTGGTCATGCACATTCAGTGCACGCCTTGCTCTTTGTGCCTCACTTAGGGCCTAGTTAGTATGCACATTAATGATTTGGTTAGTAACACTAAATGTTAATCTTGAATAGGTGAATACAATGTATATTAATTAAATTGGGAGTGATGCCTAATACCTTGAATTCATCAGTTTTTCTTGAAGCAACAAATGCGTCCCATTCTTCTTAGTCTAGGAAGTTCCACTGTGCAGTGGCTGTCCTCTTCCTCTTTTCACCTTCTTTTATGTATTCTCGGGTGAGATTTGTCCTATAGTTGTTTAGGACTCTCCCACAACATTGCATCACGCATTTACGATGCAACTTTTCATCCAATGCAAATATACTCTACAAAATAGAATTGCTATTAACTAGTATCCAAAATATTAGTAATCTACAAAATAGAATTGCAAATTAATAATAACTCACGCAGAAATCCTTCCATATTACGTCTTTCTTCCCCTTAGGAACTTTATGCCAATAATCTATTTTACAACTGCAATGGCTACGAGTAACATACCCAAGATATGAAACAAATGAATTGTGATTCACTCCAATTGCATTTCCTGCATTATCAAAATCCACAACAAGTTTGAGTCCATTGTCCCTTAGCGTTGTTAACTTCTTCATCATAGTGATGCCCCTTCTCTTGTCAACTTTTTGGTGTTGCTCATCAAGTGCCTCAAGTGCTTTAGAGGGTACATGTGCATCATCAACCTAAAATTTGACAAAATAAACACACTTATAGGATATAACTATAAATGGACATATAGATATAAATATATGATATATTTTTAAAACATACATTGTGAGGCACTGCATTGATGTCCTCACCCTCACAGTAATCATCAGCACGGTCATCAGGAGAATGCTCAGCCATCTGAAAGTTCACATTCACATTGTAAAGTAATTCACATTGTAAAGTTCACATTCACATTTTAAAGTAATTCACATTGTAAAGTAATTCACATTGTAAAGTTCACATTCACATTGTAAAGTAATTCACATTGTAAAGTTCACATTCAGAAAAATAAAATATATAAAAAAATATAAACATGCCTCTAATATTGCGATTTTTTATCAATTAACAATCCTTCATTGTGATCTCCGCGCACATACAAGTCATCCTTAGCTTCAATATTTTCTGGTGTTGGAAACCCAATTGAGAATGGACTGGAGTCATCATACTTATCATAGTACTCTTCTTCATCTATAGGCTCTTCAATGAACTGTCTTTTACCATGAAGAACAACCGACCATTTATAATTTGCAGGATCATCGATATAAAATACTTGTTTCTCCTATGATGCCAATATGAATGGTTCACCCTTCTCGCCAATCTTTTTAAAGTTCACTAAAGTGAAACTCAATTCATCCACTATAACTCCTTTGGTGTTATCAACCCAATTACATTTGAAGAGCGGAATTCTGAAATCTATGTAGTCAAACTCCCATATGTCTTCAATTACACCGTAATATGACATTTTAGCTTCATGTGGACTCTTATCCTTTGCACTTGCAAAAAACATAGTCGATGCTTGAAGGGTGACCCCACTGTTTTGGATGACACTCTTGTCATCTTGGTGCTTTATGTAATATGTGAATCCATTAATGTCATACCCTTCATAAGACATAACATTCAATTTTGGTTTAAAGGTGAGACATTTGATAGTTTGAGTAATATCATATGGTGGTTGAGATAGTTGATGTAAGACTTTATCTTCAAACCACTTAATAAATGTCTTGTTATGCTCTCTAGCAAGCCACATTGTATTGGCTCGAGGATATTATCTCTTGATGAAATTGGACTCCCCCGAAGTCGTTAATTTGTACCGTGACACACCACATTTTGGACAATTTTTCAAATCCACAAAGTCCTTTTGAAATAATACACAATCATTCGGGCATGCGTGTATCTTCTTGGCATCCATTCCCATTGGGCACAACAATTTCTTTACCTGGTATGTTGAGATTGACAGCTCATTTCCTTCAGGAAGCATTTCTTTCAAAAAAGACAACAATGACGTGAAGCTTTTGTCACTCCATCTATTGTTAGCTTTCATCTTATAAAATCTCAACACATCGCTAAGCTTCGTAAACTTAGTACAACATGTGTATAATGATATCTCAACATCATGCACAATGTTTCTAAAAATGGGAGGTGGATCGGTGTGCTCTACCCCACAACTATTCACCATCGCATCAACGATGTCTACTAGAACCGGTTCATTCACATCTATGTCATCGGAGGCAATTTCTTCTTCCACAGAATCAATACTATCGACATCCACTGGTTTCGGGTTTTAAATCTCTCCATTCCAGTGCCATTCTATATAGCCTTGTATAATCCCATTGCACATGACATGACTTTTGATTTCGTCACCAGTGCTGACTTTCAAGTTGTTACCGCAATGCCTACATGGACAGTAGAACCTATCTCCAGGTTGTTTCCTATGTTCCTCAGCAAATCTAATAAACTGGTCAAGACCAGAAATAAACTCTGGGGTGCAGTGATTGTGAATGGACATCCATGATCTTATTCTATGATCAAAGAGAAAACAAGTATATATTACAACAAGATTAGGGTCTAGGGTTAACAGATTACAATTTTTGCATGGTTAAAATTTTAGGCCAACAAATACATGTGTTGTCATTCTTATATATAATAAATGTGTACCATATATCCCATTCTTGAACACCTAATCTCACTAGTAAGTGTATAATGTGTATAGGGTTTTCAAGAACAACGGGGAAATGCTGCAGAAATTTTCTTGAAAACCAAATACACATTATACACTTACATCCTAAGTGAGATTAGGTGTTCAAGAACAGTCCCAAACCGGGGACTATCCAAGATTTACTCCTAATGAGTAAATCTTGGATGGGTTTCTAGGCCAACAAATACATGTGTTGTCATTCTTATATATAATAAATGTGCACCACCTATCCCATTCTTGAACACCTAATCTCACTACTAAGTGTATAATGTGTGTTGGGTTTTCAAGAAAATTTCGGCAGCATTTCCCCGTTGTTCTCCAAGTACAGATGTACTTAGAGAAAAAACGGGGAAATTCTACCAGAATTTTCTTAAAAACCAAATACACATTATACACTTACATCCTAAGTGAGATTACATGTTCAAGAACAGTCCCAAACCAGGGACTATACATGTGCTGTCATTCTATAACATTGATTTCAACACTTCGAGTGTGCATGCATGTTCATCATCAAGATAAAGATTACACATAAATTAGTATGACCTAGGGATGGAGAGATTCATAATTGATTTCAAAATTTCAAACTAGCTCATGCATTATCATCAATCTACATCATACAATAGGGATTCATGTAGATGTTAGGGTGACAAATCACTACAAAATCAGAGATTTAACATTAGGGTTTTAATATCTTACATAGATTGATCACAAGATTTCAGAAATATAGTTAATTCAAGATTATGGTGAAATGTGTATTAGGGTTTTAATATCTTAATTCAACATCCATCAAAATTTATAGAATTAGGTCAAGCATTAGTATTCAATTGCAAATGTATCTTTTTCTTCCTACTTCCTCCTTACCAAATGGATAAAAGCAAGGACACGACCGTGTGGGCTGGCCACGGCCGTGACTGTGTTGGCCTACCACGGTCGTGCTGGCCAGCACGACCGTGGTTAGCCAAGCTGGCCAGCACGACCGTGGTCGGCCAACACAGCCATGGTCGTGACCAGCCCACACGGTCATGGCCTTGCTTTAATCCATTTGGTAAGGAGCTAGAGGGAGCATGAAGAAGAAGAGGTGGAGGAAGAAGAAGGGCAGCGGCCTACCTGGGTAGGAGAGCAGCGGCTTGGAGATTAGGGGCGAGAAGAGAGCAGGGGCAGGCACCGAAGCAATGAACCACAACTCAGGAGAAGGCGAGCAGGCTCAGGTACCGGAGCTAGCAAAGAAGGGTGGCGGCTGGAGAGCAGGATAAGGCACCGGCGCGTAGAGGAACAAGGAACGGTGGCGCCCAGAGCAAGGAACGACGGCGGAGGCGGCAACCGGAGCAGGTGAAATTTGCCAGACCTAAGCACGTGGAGTCGATGAAACAGAGAAGGGGAAAGAGTCTGGCTCGCGCGGGTGCTATTAAGTTAATAATAGGCGTCGGTTATTCTAAAAAACCGACACATAAAACTAATAGCGTCGGTTACGCAAAAAAACCGCCACTTAAAGGGTGTGAAAAATTTCCCGGGAACAACGCGGGAAAACCCATTAGCGTAGGTCATTGTAGTAAAACCGACGAATAAAATGTGCCCAATTTCTATCTCGCGAATAACCTTTCATCGTCGGTTTAATAGTTAATAACCGACTCCATATGTTAAAATTTGGAGGTAATTTTTTTCACTGGAAATTTTAGATTTGGCGGTTAATTTTAGGCGTTGGATTATTATTAGGGAACCGACACTGAATAAAAGCGATACCCGTGTCTGTTCTCACTTCAGAGATAGATGTCGGTTTTTTTTTTAACCGACGCTTTAGGTTTTAGGTGTCGGTGTATTTATACAACCGACACCTTTAAAAGTGACGTTATAAGCCATTTCTGTAGTAGTGATACATTAGAACAAACACGATGATCTAAGTCCAATATCATCTACATGGAACATACCTAAGGCTCTGATACCACCACTTGTGGAAACCAATGCATGCTAAATAAGATTACTCAAAACCTAAATGCCAACTAATCATTAATTAAAGACATTACCTAAAATAGGATAATTAAAACCAAGTAAAATTTGCATGTATATCAAGTGATATTTACACAAAAGGACAAATTTACATACATATAAGTACATTCTAGGTAACATTACATGAGTTCCATGGCGTCATCAACAACCTGTATGCAAAAGATATATTCCAAATAATTACTACATTTTCATAGGATGGGTATACTACCAAATTTTGAGTTGATACACGTCATCTAAGAAACTCCCCACCCGAATGTGAAAGTACATGGATTAGCTAATTGTTTCCATCAATTAACTAATTTACAAATTATCCTAAAATATTTTGGAAGTTGTCTATTAATAACAATTCCATTTTCTAACAAACCATAAATTCATTATCCTTTATTTATGCATGAAAACTCTCTTTTCTAGTGTATTCCAATTAATTACAAATTGTCCACTACTTTTAGAAATCTCTATATTATTGGATTTTTCATTCTTTCTTTTACCCAAAAGATTTAATGGATTATTACAAACAATAGAACAAACAAAATTCCTTTTATTTCTTGTAGTCGTGTCATAAGAACATAAAATTCCACTAATACTACCGTTGGAAATATTACTTATCAATTCACACATTATATTTTTATAATTTAATTAAACAAAAATTGATGATATTGGACTGGACCTTGTTAATCTCCCTACAAGTAGGAAATATGTCGGTTGTGGATGGGTTTTTATTGTCAAATACTTGTCTGATGGGACAGTTGAACATCTAATGACTAGATTTGTTGTGAAGGATTTACATAAGAAGTTGGGACATATTACATTGAAACTTTTTCTCCTGCTACTAGTCTAAATCATGCATGTATTTTGATATTGATATTTAATAAAGACTAGAAATTACATCAACTTGATGTCAAGAACCTCATTCTATATGAAGATTAACATGAGATTGTCTATATGTCACAACCTCTGGGTTATGTTGCTGAGGGGGTGTACTCTGGGAAAGTTAGTCTTATGAAGAAAGAAATTTATAGCCTCAAACAGAGTCCCCAAGTATGGTTTGACAAGATATCTCGTGTGCTGTAGAGATTTGGTTTCACATGGTCTCAATGTGACCATTTTGTGTTTCTCAAAACCACCATTTGTGGCATAATTATTTTCATCATTTACTTGGATAGAGATGATGCACAAATTATTGATAAAAATAATATCTTATGAAGCATTTAGTAACCAAAGACCTTGGACGTCTATAATATTTTTTTTTGTTTGAGGTAGCACATAAAAAGGAATGGAGTATATTTATCTCATAGAAAGTATACTCTATATTTTCTTATTAAAACATGCATCTTTGGTTACCGACATGTTGTCTCCCCTATAGAATAGATACCTGATCTATGGGTAGAATCTACTCATCTCGTCGAAGATAAATTTAGCTATAAACAATTCGTTGGCAAACTTTTATATAATATTGTTATTAGGCTAGATATATGTTTTTTAGTTGGCGTTCTTAGCCAATTTATGAATTTCCCTAACCAGTGTCACTGGAAAGTTGCATGCTGAATATTTAGATACTTAAAAAACACACCTAGACATGCAATAATTTATAAGAGAAATAGATATCTAGATGTGACAGGATATTCTGATGTTGATTATGCAAAATCTAAATATGATAGGAGATCTACCTCCAGTTATTATACCCTTGTATGGGGTAACTTGTTACCTGGAGAAGTATGAAACATAATATTGTTGATAGATCCAGTACAAAATCTGAGTATCGTGTAATGAAACGTACTAATTGTGAGATATAATGAACTAATATATTCCTTATGACTTTAAGTTTCCTATCACTCTTATTATTCCGATGTACTGTGACAATCGTGTTGCTACCTTCATCACCAGTAATTCAGACTTTTATGAAAGGATAAGCATATTGAGGTGAAATATCATTTATTCTGAGATGATGTGTTGACCAAGAAGATCACTACCCCTTTTCTGCCTACACAAGAACAAACTGCAAATACTTTTACAAAGTCTCTCTGATAAGAGAATTGAGGAGTTGTGTTGCAAACATGAGTGTGATTGATGTCTATGATCCAACTTGAGGGAGAGTATTGACATACATTTATCTTTAGTGATTGTATTATCTTTATTTCTATTTTTTTACTTAACTCTTATGTAATACTAGTTAATGCACATGCTTTGCACATGGCTAGATCTTATGTCTAGAGTTCATAAATAGTGAACACTTAATATGAAATGAAACTTCCAAGTAAGATATTATAAATGCTTATAGTATAAGCTTAAAAGGAAAAATATAGACATGAACAACATTTGGTTGCTTTTGTTATTAGGATATGAATAAGACTTACTTGGATATAGTATCTTTATTGTACACAATACTTGATGAACACCTCTATATTACTTAATTTGGAAATGACCGATATCATAAAGGAAGACAAGTTCAAATATCTTACATGAAGCTTAGAATAAACATTAAAGACATGCTGACCAGATACCTTTGATTTAAAAATTTGTTGTTGAGTATAAAAAAGAAAAGAACATTTATTGATAAGTATATCTAAAAGTTTCTATGTTAGTGTGTATGACACTACGGGAGATAAGGATCCTATTCCATGTTAAAATATGAACTTATGTTTGATAAAATAACATAATGTGATCATAAATTCTAGAAAGTTGATGAATATAAGTGTTACTTCGTTATGGTGATACTATCAACATTTCCCTATATATTTTTCTGGACGACTAATGCAATCATGTCGAGCCATATAATGATGTGTGACGCACAAGCACGCACATTCAAGTTAAGAAATTATTCCTCAATTGTAGTCCCCCAACAATAGAACTATATATTTTTAGTTGTCCTACTATATTGATATTTGATTCAGCACTATTTTTTAGGATCAATATAAATTGAATCTTGCATTTTATGTTTCTTATGACAAAGGATTGGAACTCAGTCTTGCATTTTATTTTTCTGCAATGTGAAGGATTGAAATTCAATCTTGAATTTTGATTTTTGTACAATGTGAAGGATTCAAATACAGTAGATCCCACTTGAACTTTGAGTTGGACATGAATGTTCTATTATGTATATGCATAATTTAGTTAATGAAAAAACTAAAGTTGTAAATATTTGAACATTTCTTTGTTGTTATACAAAAAATGTCATCCACTCCATTATTCCAAGGTCAACTGTATCAAATAACTTGCACAAAAATTTGTGGAAGTGTATCCTAGGATATAAAATATATAGTTCATAAAGTCTTCAATGGTAAAGAAAAAACTTAACATTTAACACTTCAAATTTACTAAAAATTTTATGGTGTTGCAATGATAGTCCAAATTAACTACTAAGTGAAAAATGAAATTCTTTCTTATACTTGACACTTGTTGCTTATGTGAACATGAAATTGAGCTCCGCATAGGAATGAAATATGATAGTCAAATTTTATATGAAGTTAGATGATACTATTGGCACACAAATTTACATTAGATAAAAAATCCTCACTAAGAATTCATTTAAAAAAACTAAAGAGTGAACTTATGTAGTGATTTATAGAAGAATTTTATATTCTTAAATGTCAACAAGATAAATTCAAAATGTAAAGAACCTATAGAAATAGGAAAGATGAAATTGTAGATAGGGAAAATATGGATCTAGAACTATCATATCTAAATATTAAAAACATTTATGTACAATATAATAAGGTCGGTAGTCACATTAATATATTCAAATTACAAAAGAAAAATATTTCACCTAGAACATTCAAGAATGTATCATCAATTGTATATTACTGAGTTTTCCTTTTTAAAAGTATAATTAATAAAGCAAGAAATGATTTAAGCACCTATATATCAAAATTGAGAATGTAAAATTATATTAAAAGATATAGTAATCATTGCCTACATATTACTCTTGAAATACCAATTAGATACTACTTCACATTTGACGCACCATCATGGTCAAACAACCAAATAATTAATGTACCCATGAACAAAAATATTTGACAAGACTACATTGTTATTGAAGAACCCAATGCACGTATTATTATGGTTTCATGGTAGTTAGGTTTTATACAAAATGCTTGCCCTTGTGGAATTCCCCTACGAGTGATATCAATAAAGGCTAAATAAGATTCAACAAGATGGTGAGATTCTAGGTCATCTAGTAAGCCTAATAGCATAAGAATAAGCTCGACCATAAATAGTTGATTGGAACATGGAGGTAGACAATATATACCTTGTTGAGAGTTCAAATAATCATATATATCATTGAAACGTGATAGGTCGTTTAGTATGCCACGCAAAGACCACAACGGGGTAAAATAGAGAATAGAGTTTTCTCAAGTATTTCTCACTTGTAGACAATTGTCATTGCTAGAATAAGAAACCTATAAAATATTATATATTACCCATCATATGCATTTCTAAAAAAACTTTGATTTGAATTTTACTCATTCTGTGATAAGTTATCATTGCAATTATCTTTTCTATTAGATTAACTTAGCTTCATTGCAATCATCTATACCTAAATAATTTTTATTCTTTATAATAAATAAAATATGGAATATATTTAGCCCTAGAGTGGTATATAGATAGGATAGGTATACATTGCATGCTATACATTTATACGGAAATATTGTTACTGACGAAAGAAAAGATAAACATAAGGCTATATGTTGTTAATAATCATAAGTCAACCAATATGACATATGATTTCACAAAAAGGAAAAAATATTATAGAAATTTGAACAAGTAAAAAATAATTCTTAGCTGCTCTACTAATAAGAGCATATTAAGACATGACATCGTTCTTATTTATGAATCATATACATTCCAATCATTCCCCTTGTTAGAATATAAAAGTGACAATACATCAAACAAGAAGCAAAATTTTGGTAAAAATGATAAATATCACAATTGAAATTTAATATTTGGTTGCCAATGAAGTGGCACCCCAGTGATAAAAGTGATGATGTAAGACGAGAGGTCATGAGTTCAAACTCAGGCGACCGTCATTTTTAAAATAAAAAAATTTAATATTTGGTTAATGTTGCCTAAAAACATGGTTCTTATTCCAGCTGTACAAGATCGTTTACGTGACATATTTGAAGAACACCAATGTCGATGTTGTACTTGATGTTGTTAATATATATAATGGCATCGATTGTGTTACCTTCTTACATAGAAATTCGAAGATACAATTTAAATAGAAAAGCAGCAATGTTGTTTTAATTTTGTAACAAAATACGACACAATGGAAGAAATCCTCACAATAGGTAGCGCCAATATAGCGATTTCCAGAAGACCACCACTGTAGCAACACCTTATGCGTGGACGGAAATGACTTCACGCAAGAACCTATCAACATGATTTAGATTAGGCATCACGATAGAATTACGTGATGGATCTGGTATAAAGTTGAGTATCTCAATGTAAGCGATTGACCTGTACTGTCTTTGTTCAAGTATGGAAGCATCATGCGGGGAATCCTTGTTGTGACAAGGTCAAGTGCCTCGGCGACCGCATCTGCCCATATGGCAGAATAGGGAGAGTGTGCAAGCCCATGCGTGCTTCGATGCCAAATTAAGTTGGCTCTGTGCAAGTGCTCCATAGCAGATGACACAACCATAAAGGAGGTAATCCATCACCAATGCAAGCGCAAGCGAACTTGAATCGTAAACTGTGAACGGATTTGTCTTGCGGCAACACATTGCAATATTGTTGGAGTATTTACTTGCTGCCAGCGATATGGAAGGAACAAACATGAACTAGGTCTAGTTACAATCTAGTTACAATCAATGAATGAAAAGGAACACTTTTACCTCTCGGCGTTTCAAGTTTTAAGAGTGAATTTCTGGAAGTAGTATCCTTGAAGGTCCCCTTGTTGATCGTGTTGGTGTCTTGGGGCTAGTTCTAAAACCTTAGTAGCCTAGTACGCTAGAGAGTCGGCCAACTGTACGTGGTGGGACTATTCAAATGCTTGAGATACTCAACCGGTTCACAGAGAGAAGTAATCCACACCTTCTTCTACACGTTGAAACTGAGAACCTTGTCTTTCTCAACCATTATCACGCTAAGATGATGCACCGAAAAGATGTGTTGCGTGAATTGGAGTTTGGACGAAGTATTTTAAGATGACTCTTTTTGTAAAATCCATGTACCAATGTAAAACGAAAAAAGAGGTTGGACGATAGATAGATCCTTATATTACTAATGCAATATTTTACAGGATATTGGGTGTTTAGAAAATGATGAATGATGCCCCTTTGAAAATTGAAGAGACAAGACTGAACATTCTAGTACAAACACCTTTTCGAGTAGACGACGGCTTGTAGAATCGAAGATGGAACACTGGAATGTCTCATCTAGAACACTCTATTATACAGGCGGTGGCTTAGACGAACCATGCTGATTCTTCGACTTAGATGACGTTGGGTCGTACGGAAACAACAACTGATGGTTAGCTATTTGAAAAGAACGAATAAGTTTGGACTCCTACGTAAACAAGGGGGATTAACACACGCGTTTTGAGCATGCGAGTGTTATCTATTTGAAAAGCACGAATAAGTTTGGACTCCTATACAGTAAAGGAGATAACACCCACGTGTTTTGAGCATGAGGATAGCATTGGGACGGAGACGATTCTTCATTCTTAGTATGGTAATAGTAGATGAAGGTAAGCAAAAAAGGTCCATTAGGATATGTTGTTTGCTTCCTGGTTCAGTCGTGATAGAAGAGTGTTGTAGACAGATACTTTCAACAAAAATAAACTGTGCCAATAGAGATATAGGTTTTTTTTTTATAAAAGTTCATTTCATTGAAAAGAATAAACCATACAAAAGTAAAATGCAAGCTAAAAATCTGCATTCACAAGGTTTTTCCTACTGGAGAAACTAGAAAGTGAGCAAGCAGTAAAAAGTAAGTACATAGTTCATGGGAGAGGCACCCCTTAACAAGCCTCAAAGAGCATCGACCATAGGAAATAAAAAGATTATGTAATTATCCTTGATGCAGCATTTAGTAGGCTGGTTCCGGTTTCTTCATCGAGAATTTCCTTAAGCTGAAAAAGATAGGTTGCTTCTGATTTACTAGCATTAGAGTCTACAATTTCAACCTCCTCCTCCGTTTCTTGGTGACCTGCAATGATGTATAATTTTTAGATTGAAAATTATTGTATTAATTATGGTGGTCTTGGATTTGTTTTTTATTGTCGTATCTTCTGTTGTTTCTCTTGTTCCAGATATTCCAGAAGATTGTTAGAAGGTAGTCATCAGCCAGGAGCTAGTGGTTGTTTTCGCGGGGATGGAGGTTGGTTGGGATTTTGTGTTGTTTTGGTATGAGTGTCTGAGAAACATGAAATAGTTGATGATTTCCCTAGAGATGTAGCGGTGATTAAATATGTGGTCCATTGTTTCTTCCTGTCTCATGCAAAGGGAGCATGTAGATGGTCCTTGAAAGCCTCTTTTTTTGAGATTTTGGTCAGTAAGAAGTTTATTGTTCAGGAGAAGCCAATAGAAGATTTTATTTTTTTGTGGCCATTATTTTTCCATATGGTGGAGCAAGGAGGAGTGATACCTCTTAATAGGAGGAAGGAATAGGCATCTTTGGGCGTGTATTTTGATCCCCAAATCTACGAAATTCTCTTTGAAGTATTATTTTTAAGCTCGTGGATGATGTTGGTAAGTTCATTTTGATCTAGATGTTCTAAAAACCATTGTTTGAGGGAGTTGGATCTATTGTTGGTGAGGAGGCCAAGAGCTTTGGACGTAGTGATGTTTGTAAGATTTTTTGGGATTAACCAGCTTATGTGCCTGCTTTCTATGATGCAGTTTTTAAACCATGGATCAAACCAAAAAGAGATTCTATTGTGGGAGTGTGGATGAGTGTAGATGATTTGTTTTATGAGGTGGATTTTCTTGTTGATGTATTTCCAGAGCGGAGAAGCAACATTTTTTTTTATTTTGTGCCATGGGGGCAATTTCTTGTAGTACTTTTTAGAGATCAGGTTGTACCAAATTTTGTTTTTGTTGTTGTTAGCCAAGTTGTTTATGATTTTTGCTATCAAGCAGAAGGCATGATTTTCTAGGTTTATGATTCCCCAGCTCCCCTGGTTAGTTGGGGCAGCGATGGTGTCCCAATTTACTAGATGAATATGTCTCCCTGTCTGTGAGGATTTTTGGTGGTTGTTCCAGAGGAAATTTCTTTTTAGTTTATCAATGGTGATTCTGGTTTTTGAAGGTAAAGGGATGCAACTGAGGTATTGGGTGGTGATTGAAGTTAGAGAGATGTTGATGAGTGTGAGTCTTCCGGCAAGGCTCAAAAAGTTGTTTGTCCATGATGAAAGCTAGTTTTGGATTTTCTCTATTATTGGGAGCCAGATCGTGTGTGAGATGTTTAGGGGGGTGATGGGGAGTCCCAGGTAATTGATTGGAAAATTGTCAATCTTACACCTTAGAAGAGTCTTAAATTTTTGCATTTTTTGCTGGTCAATATGGACTCCAAGATAGAGGATTTTTGGAGATTTATTTTGAGACCCGATATGTAAGAGAAGCAACCAACGATTCTGATGGTGTTTATGACTGATTTGTCTTTTAGTGTAAGAAGGATGATGGTGTCATCAGCAAATTGAATGATATTTTTGTGGCATTCGGCTGGTATTTTTATCAAGCCTCTTGAAACACCCAGTTTAATCATGTTTGTGAGGATGGTGGTGACTATAATGAACAGGTAGGGGGATAGAGGATCCCCCTGTCTAATTCTATTTGAGTTCTTGAAATATCTAAATGGTGTTCCATTGATGATAGTGGAGAAGTTATTTGTAGAGATACATGCATGAATCTAAGAGGTTCATTTATCAGGAAACCCAAAGCCCCTTCGAGTCTCAAGGAGACAATCCCATCTTAGATAGTCAAAAGCTTTTTTCAAAATCTATCAATTGTTTCTATATGAAATGTATATATCAAGCGCTTAGTTCCAACCATATATCAAATTCCACGGAGCGAATTTGGTAAATCAATGGTGACAGCAAACATCGACCATAAAAACGAGCCGTCTGTCGTGATCAGTACTTGAATGCAGATACTAATTCGTGCGGCTGGGATACAGCTAATGAGATAAGAACATGATGGCCCGGATGGGCACGGACCCTATCGGATTTTAGAGATTACTCACAATCAAATAGAAAACTGATCCAAACTCTATACAAAATTAACTATAGTGCTCTATTGATATCGTCAATTTAGATTTTGCATTACTGGTGTCTCCCTAGATAAGATTTTCTGGCTCCACCACCGGATATAGAGACCTTACGACACGCAATCTAATTTGAATGTCAGCAATAAGTGCTTCTGTCCGATCTGGAGCATGACAGGTAACCACTTAATTATTGAGCATTTGCATTATTCATGAGCAGTACAGCGGAATCATTGATGATGCAGGTGTACTTCTTATCTTCTTCCCAAACATTCCACTGTCAGCCTGTGTGTGTTGAATTTGCATTCTGAAAGCACTGCATTTCTATGCGTTCTCTCCGTATAAGGCTTCCGTGTACGGTAAATCTGGGCTCCCCTGGACGCAAGCAAGTGAATTATATTTCATTAAACTAGTTCGAATAGTACAGGTAAGAAAGAATGTAGAGTATCAATTAAGAATGAAGAATATCAATTAAGGCAACAGCCCTGTTACGCCGTGGTTATCCATTCAGCCATAAAGAAATAACAATTTGTATGCATAATCCTTTCCTGCAGCCTGCAGGTGATTATACAGATATTTTGGAACGATGAGTGGATTGTTTCTGGCGATGGATGTGAGGGTGATTTCTGCCAAACTACAAAGGTTGGACTATCCTCTCTGGGTTATCACGTTAGCTTCCCGAATCTGGATATATTGGGTGCCCTACAGCTGGCTGAAACTGGCAATCGCTTTCTTGCAGATAAGTCCCACTCCCACAGGAACATAGCCATCGTGTTCCGTTTGTTTAGAAATAATATCTTCTATGATTCACGGATAAGGCTCTTTGTGTTCTGATCGTCCCTCAGTATCCACGTGTGTCACACATTTCCCTAGCTAATCAAGTTCTTAATAATCAAATTTCCGCTTTCAAGACGAATACAAATAGGTCATACTCTAGAAAACCCATAAAGACCTTATCTACACTGTTATACTTCTCTATAAAGTTGGAACCTTCAACCTCAATGCTAGTGACTCTGTGCACAAGGCCACGGCAATCATAAGACAATACCTCTGATATATACCCTCGTAGTCATCTCTCCTCAACCTAATAGAATTCTTGATGTTGAGTTAACTGAACTCGTAGGGATTCCCTTTTGTTTCGCCCAACAACATTTTCTTCATCATTGGCATTGAGAAGCGAAAGTTGGTGTAGAGTACATCTCTATCAGGGTGTGTAGGTCTCCTTAACTACTTGTAGGTTCTACATGTTGGATTTAGAACGTCGCTTCATGAATTGCTAGGCTAGTGTTGTAAATTTTAGATTTATGTCGCTACAACAACAAGTGCAATTTGATTAACATGTTCAGGCTAGATTCAAATAAGAAGCAGAATAAATAATAGTGTAGGAGAAAATAAATACGAAGTTACGAACTCAGATCAGATCATTCGTTGAAAAACGAGTGTGTCACTTATGGAAATCAGTGACCTGCAATCCTTCTAGATAGCCATTGTTCTTCTAGTCGATCCGGTCACAAGCCTGATGAAGAGAACATCTCATTCGTGTTGACAACGAAGGATGCAAACAAACGACAAGGTGCAACACCAGTGCATCTCAGCGACCGCAAAAACCAATGTCTAACATATCACATCTCGAAAGGAAGAAATGCACTCGCTTCACATAGGAGGAAAACATTCACGAAACAATTCGGAAGCAATGACAGAAAACCTTCCTTTAGGATTTTTAAAACACGAAATAAACGGCTGACGACTGTTGTCGTCTGAGATGTGTTTAACCCTAATGACTGGAAACTTATTTATAGTCTTACACACCAAAATCATATTCTCATTAAGACGCAATCACTTGATCGCTCTTGTACACGTTTGTGGAAAAATCTACAAGAAAAATACTTTCCAATTATAATTAATAAATTTATTTCGAAAAGAAAACAATAAATTAAATTAATAATTAATTAATTAAGTGATTGTATTCTAGTACAAAAATAAGATGAAAGACGGAAGTCAATTTCTACAACCCACAACCCACAAGTCCGAGCTTGTGCCAGGCCTAGCCCGACCAGGCCAGGTCAGGCGAGGCAAGGTGTGGCGTGGCGCGGGTGTGTGTTGTGTTCACCATACCCACAAAAAAGGTGAGCATACTTTCCCCTAGGACTCTTTAGATACTAGTGTCACATGTGATCCTACATATAAGGAGCACAAAAGTTCTACGAGTGAGCAATGTGGGATAAAACTCTTCCCCATTTGTACTAGACAGAAAACTACATTTCCTCCATGTACTAGTTGCACTACATTGTGTTTAACCCATGCTATATACATGGTTAACAATCATATATTTAACAATCCCCCCACAAAGTCTAATGTATATTGTGCTCTACCAATCAGTCCTCCATACTGTGCTTTCAGGAGATACACTTCATTTTAAATCTAATTGAGTATCCAACAGCGACCATCGCAAGAACTAGGTCAACAGAAGTCTTGAACATGAACCTTGGATGCAAGAGTATAAGTTGGTAACAACACAATAAAGACATGCCACTAAAGAAACCTAATGCATTAAGGAGATGCATCCAAATATATATATATATATCATGACTAAATCAGGGAACAACCTGATTCCCCTATTGCATCCTACACAACATCAATCGTTTAGTTAAAGTCGTAAAGGACATATTGCTAACATCCTGTCCTAAGACTTATACACCATTTAGAGACTAATTTATTAATAACTTGTATTCATGACACTAATAGATTTCCCAGGATATAGAAACACATATACAAGATGCATCATATGAAAAAACATAGTGTCATCTGATTCACCCGGCAACTTGTTATTACGACATTGAACCCAGATTGTGGGACCTCCACTCTTTTGGGTTAGGTTGATATTGCCTGCAAATCTATAGGGGTTTCAGTCTCATCCTCAACTTGAATTATTCCACTAAGGTCAAGGATTAGCTGTATCATCTTTGGTACTGACATAGTCCACATCCATGACCCCATTTGTTATAACCCCAATTTTCCAAAACATGTAATGAGATTTTAAATCTCTTTTTAAAGATAAATGAAATCCATGATTGATGTAATGTGTTGATTTGAATGAGTTTCGTGTATGATGGCTTGTGTGTTTTCTTTTTGGGCCTTATTGGCCATTGAGACCAATTGAAGGAAAAATAAAAAGAAAGGAACAAGGAATTCAAATAGATAAAAGAATACATAGGGAAATATGAACAAAAGGCTAAGGAATAATTTCCAAATATAGAATTCCGAGTTGTTAGGATTCCGTGGGGTTCAAGGAACCCAAAATCACAAAATAATGGTAAAAGGAATAGAAAGGATATGGAAAATATGAGTAATTGAAAGATAACTTGCAAACTAAGAAAAGGGATCGTTTCCTTGAGATAATAATCCCAAATTTTAAAGGATGGAAGGTAAAAGTACGAATAAGGTTTTCTCAAAATTTGAGTTGAAAAGGAATTACGGTTTGGGAGTTGTGTTTTTTCCAAGATTGCCTTTGAATTTGGAATTTATTTCGAAATAATAGGAAATTGGTTTCCTTTTGTTCAAATGAGTATCATGGGAGCCCTTGGATGCAGATCCAACGGGCGCTGCCCATCATCCAAGTCCCAGTGGGATGAGGACTGTAGCCGTGATAGGGGAATCTTCTTCCCTTGATTCCGATCGATCTTATGAACGAGCACTCATGGGAAGAGTCCCATTGAGTTTGGGAGGGAGAATAGAAGCTTCCCGACCCTGGTTTGCTAAGGTTTCAACCTGACCTCACGAAACGCCCAATTGGGCTAGGACTTGGGTTGCGGCTAGGATTGGGAACCCTAACAGGGACCTCCCACTGCCTATATAAGGGCACCCCTCGGTCCCTCGAATCGCCACGAACTCGAACGACTTCTCTCTGAAGTATGTGTCCCTCTCCATCTCTCATTTGACTTCACTCCGACAGGGACGCCGCCGCGGCGCTAGCAGCAGAGAAAGAATGAAGATGACGTGTGGTCATCATTCGATTGGGATCTGACGGCACTGGGAAGGGTCATCCCAGTTAAGGCTGCTCAAACCGCGAATCGATAGATCGAGAGTCCATCGTGGATTCAGGGTAATCCAACGGCTCGGGCATAAAAGCACACGATCAAGCAGCTGAGTGGAGATGATTGACACAGATCATCTGATCAGCAGACCACTGTGGACCGCGGAGCATCCAACGATCGATAATATTTGGTAATTTCGCTCTCTGACCAAATAATCCAGAAAATGATTTATTTTGCAAAATAAGTAGTAATTACTAGGAGTATCCAATGGAAAAACTTTATACATGAAAGTTGTGTAGAAAAATATGAGGAACTTGATAAAAATGATTTGAGAAGCTAGTTCTACTCCGTTTTGCAAAAGTACCTTAATTTGTTGGTAATATGCTTTTAAAAGTGATGAAAAACCCTAATTGAGTATAAAGGGTGTGTTAATGGGTCAAATTGATGAGATTAACCATGTTAATAATAAAAGTGGTTTGTTCATCCGTTTTGAAAGCAAGGTTGCCTAAATTAGAGTTGTAATCCATAAAAGAAGGATAATTTATATGGAAACCCTAAATTGGGATAAAAGGAGAGAAAAATTATATTTATTTAAATTAAGAAAATCAAAGGCTTAATAAAGATCCTCAACTTGATAAGATGTGCTATAATGAGAAATTAGGGGTTTTATGTAGTTGTGATACATTAAGAATCATAATGTTAAAAGAGGAGGTAAAAACCCTAATTTCCAAAGAAACCCTAAAATTGGAATTGAAATCGTAAGTAATGTGATGAAATTGGATAAATATTAATAAAAAGAAATTGGTACTTTTATTTCAGGACTTCTCTTCCTCATTGCTTGCTTGATTGGGTTTCCCTACATATTTGATTCTGTCTTGAAATATGCAACCAATGTTATGTGGTTACACTTATGAATATCTCGAGATAGATTTCCAAGGTTTTCTGAGATTTTCACTGATGACTTGAAATAAACTGTTGAATGAATTTAGTTCATGCAAACTATAATGTGAATATGACTATCACATAATATATGTGCCTACTAGCTCAGATCTTGGTCCCCTCTGTGTCTTAATGGCTGACCTAGTACATGGCTACCTAGGTAGGTCCATCAGGTCGTGGAATGACTTAGTATATGGCTACCTAAAGGGTAGGTCCATCAAGTCACAGTGAGTTAGATATTGGGCTACCTTTGGGTGGTGCCATGCGACTCTACCTTTACAGAGGTATTATATAAGTCCTTACAGGGACAACACAGAGTTGTGGATAGGTATGGATTGAGTAGTATGGCTTAAAACGTAATCTTGGTTGTTAAATGATTAATTGCATGATTACATTGTTATTATAGTTGCACAATTATTGTTTCCCCCACATACCAGCCTCTTGCTGACCGACGTTTTGTTTGTCGGCATTTTAGGTACAAATGATAAGAACAAACAATAAAGTGGCATATGCGGAATTAAATGAGAATTAACGTCCACAGGAGGATTAGTTAGATTAGTATCTTCATGGATAGAATTTTGGAAATCCCAATTTTAAAAGGTAAGAAAAGTTTTATTTTTATACCAGTGTTCAGTTAGTTGGTAAAGTTTATTAATTGTTATTGATTATTTGTCGAACCTTTGATCTGGGTTATTGGTTAACGACTCTGACCTTTTGGTCTCCCTTAATTGGGGATTACTGGGAGACGGGGTCGTAACAATTGGTATCAGAGCATAGGTTCCTCATTTAATCTTTAATAATTATTAAATTTTACAAATTCTGTAGAACCCAAGGAAGTTATTAGAGGATTATCTGAAAGATTGAGGTGTCTAGAAAAGGATCACGTTCGGGGGCTGGAAATATTTTCCTCCGCATCGCTAGTCAGAATACGAGGACTCCCGGATCCGTGTGACTGCCTGGCCAAAGTCTTAGCGTATGATTTGAAATAAGATACCTTTAGGACTCTCTCATCTTGTTCATCTCTTCTCAACTCAAATTCTATTAAGGACCTTAAGGATTAGGGTTTCCTCTCTTCTCCACCCCTCTTGAGGTATGGGTAAAGTTGATAAGGATTAAGGAATCCTCCACCAAATTAATAAAAAGCATGTAAATAAGATGTCATGGACATAAGCTTAATAGAGTAAGCGTAAAGGAATAGATACATGCTTAGGTCGTATGACACGAGTTGTCATTACCCTAAGGAGAGATCTGAGGATAGACCTCCTTAGTAGGAGGATGAGTAGAGAGAGTTAGTCTTGGAGGTAGAGACCTCCATTAAAAGTAGAGACCTAGCAAATCCTTTGAGGATGATGTTAACCCTAACCCTAAGTGAAGGTTAGAGAGAGGGAGATGACATGATGAGTTAGATGTCATGATGAGCATGCCTTGGATGCCATATGAACCATGAGAAGTTGATGATCGAGTACCTTGGCCACCTAACCCTGGGAAGGGCCATGTTGGAGTAAAGGATAACTCCTTCAATGATGAGGTTAGTAAAGAAACTATAGAAACCTTAAGGGTTGTTGTAGGTAGGATATAGATTGCACCCAGGGTACATCAGTAGTATGAGCAATAAGTTAAAACTGAGGCCAGAAGGATAGGATGGATGGCTTATGAGTTAAGCATAAGGGGCTATGGGTAATCATGAGAAAACATAAGTTTGAGCATAGGCTTCACCCACGTAGAGGTATGCTTGTGAGCTTTATCCTTCATGAAGAGAGTACCTCTAATAGTAAGGTTGGATGCGGAGTTAGCTCTAGAGATAGAAAGCAGTAATCAAGCAAAAGAGGTTGGAAACTTAGATTCCAAGACATGAGGAACAGTGGGTAGTTGAGGATAATGCGACCTAAGTGGATGATAGTGGTTGCCTTACGTTTGATCCCTGAAGACAGATGATATCTTGGTTGCCTTTAGAGGAACCAAATCTTAAGAGGTAGGATGATGTTTCTGGTACCTATGGTATAAGTGATTACCTACTGGATGAGATAAAGAGTGTTTTAGACCCTGAGGAGGTTTAAGTAACCAGTTGTGAGGCTTTATTACCTAGTTGGTTGTCCTGGAAGAGGACTAAACTCTAAAGTGTTTCAAGTAGAAGGATCATGGAAGTGTATGACATACCTTGAACATGCTCGAATTGTGGTTAAGAGTTGGAGCATACAGTCAGACACCCAAAAGTGCACCTAGGGTTCCTAGGTCTAAGAGGGGAAGCTGTGTACCCGATGCTCATGATGAGATTTGAGTCTCTATAGTTTCGAGCATGGTACTCCTCATCTGTAGAGGTAAAGGAAATCCCTTAAGTTAAGGGTATGTGTGATAAACCCCTCACAACTAAGTTGGTCTAATGTTGAGGATGAGAACAAGTGTGACCCAACATGGTTTAGAAGGTACGCTTGTGCTTTAGTAGTTGCTGGATTAAGCATGCTCATGTGAATATAAACCCTAAGGACGCTTGTGACCTTTTTTATCAAGGTGTAGTTTCCTCCCATCCTGGGAGAGGGACCCTTTGGTAGGAGTTTACCATTTTGTTTGGTTTTGAGGTAACCTAAGGAGGTTTCAAAGGATCTTGAGAAGCTAAGTGAATGGTACATGGCATGAGAATGAACCTATAGACCCGCGGATAACCATCTTTATGTGCATTTGGATGCGTTATCATGGAGGTAACTAGTATGGGGCTTGACCAAGGTAGGCAGGTTGCCATGATCCCTATGGAAGGATGAAAGTCAGCCCATGAATGCTGAGAGAGAGAGAGATGATGAAGGCTTGGGTAAGGTTCTAACATGTACTATAAGAGAATCCTAAGTCTATCCTAGGGTCAGGTAGGGATAAGACCGATGGAAGTAGGAGTTGCCTAATTCCCTAGTGCACATGACCATAGGCTCGGGAGGTAACATCTATCATTGTCTGAGGGCCATGGGTTAGGAGATTAATCACCTTCATGAACTCATGGGACCCAAAGGGCAGATGAGTAGGACACTCTCTGGATGCATGAAGGAAGAGGGATGACCCCAAAAGTGTCGGCACCCTAAAGGCCTAGAGGAGATGACCAAGGATTGTGCTTGGACCAAGTAAGTTTGAGACTAGTTTTCCATGGAAGTAACTTTGATATCATGATGTTTGTGATGTGGAGACATAAGTTGCACGTTTCAACTTAGAATTGAAGGTGTACTGGAGAGGTGGGATGTATCATACCTACTCTTGGAATAGGAAGAACTTTGTGTTTGGATGGCCGCCAAATGCTTATTTCTTCTTGTTATGGGAGTGAGAGATGGGATAGTACGCATGCCATACACCAAGGATAAAAGATGAGGTGGGTTGAAACGTTGCTATGAGGTATGAGGAAAGAGATGATAACATACCTTGGTGGAGTGAATGATACATGGATAGGTACAAATGATAAGAGTATCACCTTGTGAGAATGTTTTATCATGAGATATGTGGAATCTCCATGTGATACAAGGTTGAGTTTGATAACCAAGAGGATGATCTTAGAGTTTTCTTGATGAAGAGTTCGAGATGAGACTTAAGCGGAATACATGGAGGTAGTATGTCTTCAACATTATCTTATACTGAAGGGTGTGAAGTGGTAATGGATGCTCTGGTGGTGATATAGCTACCTAATTTGGCTAGAAGAGGTTGTTAGGCTAACCCTAAGTTTGGAAAGAAGATGTGTTTTGGCTAACACTCAAATGTAATAAGATAGGTTGAACAAGTTAATGATTGTTTGGTTAGCCAGTATAGTCCTTGACATAATGAAAGGATGGTTTAGAGCCTCAGATACACCTCTTTGGAAGGGAATGTGATGAAACCCTGATTAGAATGGTTTAGGGTTTCTGAGATATCAAGCTTGAGGAATCATAACAATGCAGGAGATCATGATATACCTTGGCACTACAAAGACAATAAGTGACAGTAGTATTTTGGATGTTTAAGGTGAAGTGCATGTGGTGAAGGAATGAACACCAGTAACACAATGTATCGATATAGAGGATAAAAGAGTCCCTGAGAGGGAATGGGAGTTCATCATTATGGATGTTGTTGTAAGTCTCCCTGTGACAAGGAAGGCCAAGACACAATATGGGTTATGGTAGATCGCCTTACCTAGATAACATGAGAAAGAAGGGAGTACTGTCAAGAGACATATTCTGTTGAACTACATAAGAGAGAGAGATAGTTCAACTACACCATGATATGATTTCAAAAGTTTTTGAGTATGACCTAATGGTTCACTTCCATGAGGTGGAAGTAGAAACATACAGAACTCAATGGTGGTACAGTTTATCACCCCTTACTAATGGTTAGTATGATCCAGACTAGAGGGTCTGATGAGAGCATGTGAGCTTGTTCAAGGTGATATCTAGAGACAGTTCTTGTCCTATGAAAGATGTGATGATGACCACCATAGCCAGTATTGGGATTTAAATAAGCTTTGTAAGGGAGGTTGTGTCGGTCACCACTTCAGTAAGATGACGTTGGTGAAAGGACCACATGATGGTTAGAAATGGACCACAGTGTGTGTAGATGGAGTCACTTTGATCTTCCAATGGCTAAAAGAGCCCATGGACGATAGGAGTCATGAGAAGATGCAAAGTAGACTGTCATACAGTTCACTATGGGATGATGTGTGACATGAAAATCCGACCCCTCTAAGTTATAGCTAAGAGAGCTGAGTCCCCGATATATGGGTCCATTTGAGATGGATTGGTGGAGAAGGTTATGGATAACCTTACCCCTCGGGATAAAGAAAGGTGTGATGAGTTCCAAGTGTCCAATTTAGAGCACTATGTGAGGTACCCAGACCATGAGCTAAACAATGAACCTAGTGAGCTCCAAGGAGGCTGAAATGACCTAAGTCACCTGTGCAGTTTATAGACGCTAGGATGAAAGAACTCATAGAAAAGAATATGTGATGATAAAGGTTCTTTGGAAACACCATGGGTAAGGTAAAGCCACATAGGGGCCGTTGATGGACATGGAAAAGTCTTATCCTGAATTGTTTGTTTTGCTTGATTGAATTTTGAGGGCAAATTTCCTATAAGCAGGGGAGGATGTTATAACCCCAATTTTCCAAAACATGTAATGATATTTTAAATCTCTTTTTAAAGATAAATGAAATCCATGATTGATGTAAAGTGTTGATTTGAATGAATTTTGTGTATGATGGCTTGTGTGTTTTCTTTTTGGGCCTTATTGGCCATTGAGCCCAATTGAAGGAAAAATAAAAAGAAAGGAACAAGGAATTAAAATAGATAAAAGAATACATAGGGAAATATGATAAAAGGCTAAGGAATAATTTCCAAATATAGAATTCTGAGTTGTTAGGATTCCTTGGGGTTCAAGAAACCCAGAATCACAAAATAATGGTAAAAGGAATAGAAAGGATATGGAAAATATGAGTAATTGAAAGATAACTTGCAAACCAAGAAAAGGGATCATTTCCTTGAGATAATAATCCCAAATTTTGAAGGATGGAAGGTAAAAGTACGGATATGGTTTTCTCAAAATTTGAGTTGAAAAGGAATTACGGTTTGGGAGTTGTGTTTTTTCCAAGATTGCCTTTGAATTTGGAATTTATTTCGAAATAATAGGAAATTGGTTTCCTTTTGTTCAAACGTGTATCATGGGAGCCCTTGGATGCAGATCCAACAGGCGCTGCCCATCGTCCAAGTCCCAGTGGGATGAGGACTGTAGCCGTGATAGGGGAATCTTCTTCCCTTGATTCCGATCGATCTTATGAACGAGCACTCATGAGAAGAGTCCCATTGAGTTCGGGAGGGAGAATAGAAGCTTCCCGACCCTGGTTTAGCTAAGGTTTCAAACTGACCTCACGAAACGCCCAATTGGGCTAGGACTTGGGTTGCGTCTAGGATTGGGAACCCTAATAGGGACCTCCCACTGCCTATATAAGGGCACCCCTCGGTCCCTCGACTCGCCACAAACTCGAACGACTTCTCTCTGAAGTCTGTGTCCCTCTCCATCTCTCGTTTGATTTCACTCCGGCAGGGACGCCGCTGCGGCACTAGCAGCAGAGAAAGAATGAAGACGATGTGCGGTCGTCATTCGATTGGGATCTGACGGCACTGGGAAGGGCCGACCCAGTCAAGGCTGCTCAAACCACGGATCGATAGATCGAGAGTCCATCGTGGATTCAGGGTAATCCAACGGCTCGGGTATAAAAGAACGCGAGCAAGCGGCTTAGTGGAGATTATTGACATGGATCGTCTGATCAGCGAACCAATGTGGACCGCGGAGCATCCAACGATCGATAATATTCGGTAATTTCGCTCTCTGACCAAATAATCCAGAAAATGATTTATTTTGCAAAATAAGTAGTAATTACTAGGAGTATCCAATGGAAAAACTTTATACATGAAAGTTGTGTAGAAAAATACGAGGAACTTGATAAAAATGATTTGAGAAGCTAGTTCTACATCGTTTTGCAAAAGTACCTTAATTTGCTGGTAATATGCTTTTAAAAGTGATGAAGAACCCTAATTGAGTATAAATGGTGTGTTAATGGGTCAAATTGATGAGATTAACCCTGATAATAATAAAAGTGGTTTGTTCATCTATTTTGAAAGCAAGGTTGCCTATATTAGAGTTGTAATCCATAAAAGAAGGATAATTTATATGGAAACCCTAAATTGGGATAAAAGGAGAGAAAAATCATATTTATTTAAATTAAGAAAATCAAAGGCTTAATAAAGATCCTCAACTTGATAAGATGTGCTATAATGAGAAATTAGGGGTTTTATGTAGTTTTGATACATTAAGAATCATAATGTTAAAAGAGGAGGTAAAAACCCTAATTTCCAAAGAAACCCTAAAATTGGAATTGAAATCGTAAGTAATGTGATATTATTGGATAAATATTAATAAAAGGAAATTGGTACTTTTATTTCAGGACTTCTCTTCCTCATTTCTTACTTGATTGGGTTTCTCTACATATTTGATTCTGTCTTGAAATCTGCAACCAAAGGTATGTGGTTACGCTTATGAATATCTCGAGATAGATTTCCGAGGTTTTCTGAGATTTTCACCGATGACTTGAAATAAACTGTTGAATGAATTTAGTTCATGCAAACTATAATGTGAATATGACTATCACATAATATATGTGCCTACTAGCTCAGATCCTGGTCCCCTCTGTGTCTTAATGGCTGACCTAGTACATGGCTACCTAGAGGGTAGGTCCATCAGGTCGTGGAATGACTTAGTATATGGCTACCTAAAGGGTAGGTCCATCAAGTCACAGTGAGTTAGATATTGGGCTACCTTTGGGTGGTGCCATGCGACTCTACCTTTATAGAGGTATTATATAAGTCCTTACAGGGACAATACAGAGTTGTGGATAGGTATGGATTGAGTAGTATGGCTTAAAACATAATCTTGGTTGTTAAATGATTAATTGCATCATTACATTGTTATTATAGTTGCACAATTATTGTTTCCCCCACATACTAGCTTCTTGCTGACCGACGTTTTGTTTGTCGGCGTTTTAGGTACAAATGAAAAGAACAAACAATAAAGTGGCATATGCGGAATTAAATGAGAATTAACGTGCACAAGAGGATTAGTTAGATTAGTATCTTCATGGATAGAAGTTTGGAAATCCCAATTTTAAAAGGTAAGCAAAGTTTTATTTTTATACCAGTGTTCAGTTAATTGGTAAAGTTTATTAATTGTTATTGATTATTTTTCGAACCTTTGATCCGAGTTATTGGTTAACGGCTCTGACCTTTCGGTCTCCCTTAATTGGGGGTTACCGGGAGACGGGGTCGTAACACCATTACACACTAATGATGAAGTTTTGCAACACCACTAAAAATCCTAAGGTGATGAATCCTTAGGTTTAGCCTTGCTAGTACTATGGTAAGAACTCCACCCACGTGTGTTAAGACACGCGGAAGTCTTATCGTAGTATAGTTAAGGGTCGAATCCTCGGGACAACGGTCTTGACGAAGTCAAGATGGAAAACGTTTTAGTTCTACTTAACTACTTAACAGTTGATATTTAGATCGAAAGTTTGATGTTGGTTCTAAAGCTAGATGCGAGGAAAGCAAAGCAAGAAGGTAAAGATTAAAGTTGTAAACAAATGATAAAAACCACTAGGATGTTATCGGGTTTCACACCACTACACATGGATCAAGTCATGCAACATAATAAAACAACCTGCAAAAAGGGTCAAATCAGTTAGTATCTTGTAGTCCTAGCTTCCTTTCGGATAACTAGCCACGAGAAGTGTGGAGTATTGCAATGCCGGCCATCCCATAACGAATGGTCACATGCCTTGCATTACTCCTTCATGAAATGTGTTCCTCGACCTTACCAAGGTTGCACTTCCATACGTCAACTGATTCCATTTCATAGTATGAAAGTGCAACGATGGGGGTGAGTTTACTCCACTCCTGAAAACACTTCTAGACACCGAAACAGACGTATGGTGACTACATACATCCATAACCAACATTCAATCGACATTTAGATCTAAGGGTATAAACGTAGACAATTCATACCAAAAGACAATATGTAACACAAGTTGATGATCAAGCAACTAGTATTCATTAAGCGATTGAAGTCAAACTGAAAGGAAGAGTATCTTTATTACAAGTTGTTGAATTACATCGCATGAAATGAAAACATGGGTAGCGGGGCTACTCCCCGCACCCTAGTGAAAGAAACTACTCGCTCATGGCAAAGGAGGTGAGAAGAGAGAGAAAGAACGTCATCTCCACGGAGGAGGGAAGGTTGAACCCTTGGTGAAGAGAGCAACGATCTTCGCACTTCGTGGTTGCTTTGATGAAGGATTTTCTCTTCCCACCTTCTTTGTTGAAGAGATGGAAAGAAGAGAGAGAAGGAAGCTTGATGATGAGCACGGATCCCAAAACTAGCAGCCTTGGGGCAGTGGACGGAAGATCAGAATGCTCTGGGTCTGGAGAGGCAGCCTTTGGGCCTCTTGGAATTCGATCCCCCCTTTGAAGTGACCTTTGAGGTCCTATTTATAGGCTTCAAGTGGCTTCTCGCGGTCTTGGGATCGTGAGGCTTGTCGCGGTCCTGGGATCGTGAGGCTTGTCGCGGTCTTGGGACCGTGAGGCTTGTCGCGGTCTTGGGACCGTGAGGCTTGTCGCGGTCTTGGGACCGTGAGGCTTGTCGCGGTCTTGGGACCGTGAGGCTTCTCGCGGTCCTGGGACCGTGAGGCTTCTCGCGGTCTTGGGACCGTGAGGCTTCTCGCGGTCTTGGGACCGTGAGGCTTGTCGCGGTCTTGGGACCGTGAGGCTTCTCGCGGTCTTGGGACCGTGAGGCTTGTCGCGGTCTTGGGACCGTGAGGCTTCTCGCGGTCTTGGGACCGTGAGGCTTCTCGCGGTCTTGGGACCGTGAGGCTTCTCGCGGTCTTGGGACCGTGAGGAGTCTTTGTGAATTTTTTTGTGTTTTCTGTAATGAAAAAGAGGAAAAGTTATTTACTGCAATAAAGTAAGGAGGTTTAATGATTCTATTTAGTTTATCTAAGAGAAAGTATGGAAAACTAAAGAAAAAGGCTAAAATAAACTACTAAAATAGGAGGTTATCACCCCCCCTAACTTAGAGTCTAGCTTGTCCTCAAGTTAGATAGAGCTGAGACATGAAATGGCGAGGCGATCTTAATTAAGATTTCCATACTCTTGCTTCAATTCTTGACCTGAGTTCCCCAGGGGTCGTATCGAGGCTTATTGCATGCCTTGATCCTTTTGGATTTCGAGAGTTGCTTGGATTTCAGATTTTTCCGTATCTCAAAGTTCGCCTTGGGACCACATTTATTTTGTGCATGCTGTTGACTCTAATCAACTTTATACCTCTCTGAAGACCTATTGGAAGCTAGAGAGGGTATGAGGGTTGGCTAAAGGCTTTGAAGTGTAACTCCCCTTCGAGTGGGGGAGGGGTTGTCTATGCTTTTTAGGATCTCACTACCGGACACGACACATCTGCCTTTATGAGGGCAGCTGGATGTACCGGCCGGGCAAGTCCTTTATTAGCCTTTTCATATACTTGGAACTTTTAGGGTTTCACTACCGGACGCGACACATCTGCCTTTGTGAGGGCAGCGGAATGTGCCGGCCGGGTGAGCCCTTTATCAGTTCTTAATATAGGTCCTTATTCGTGGCACAATTCTCATGATTTTATTCGTCTCTCTGGCTTTTATTCAAAAACTCACAGGCTTGGGTTTTGGGATGAGGATTTATTTTGGGCGGCCAAGCCTTTTTTTATTTTAAAGAGAGGAAAGTTGTTCTTAAAGTTTTTCAGAATGCACTTATTTGGTTTGTGGTCCACTTGCAGAGCTTTTTGACTTGGAAATTGCCTGATTTCCCTCTCATCCTTGAGATCTCGGCTTATTTCTGCCCTGATTTTGACCTGTGGAGAGTCGGATAAAGAATTGGAGCAAAAATATAGAAACCACTAGTGAATGAATTTTGTGGATTCGCCATTTCAAGCCTGTAAGCTGATCTTATTATTTATATGAGGACTGCTTTATCTCTAACTTCGGTAAGGGTGATACTTTTCATTATGAAAGTTATATTTAGAAGTTTTTTTATTGAAAAAGAATACTTGAAAAAAGTCTAAGTACGAAAAGAAAATTTGAAAACGATGTGCGAAAAAGAAAAATGAGTTAGAAGAGTTGGAGAAGAATGGTACCTCGCCCTTGTCCAGTGCACTCCCCCCTAACTTATCATGCACTCTGTCCACAGAGTGTCAAAGGGATAGGATGAGAGGTGCATGGACAAGGGCATTTAGGCGTCAGTTAATCCTGAGCTTGCCCCTGGTGCTTGGAGGAGCTTAGCTGCGAACTGTCCACGCAGGGCATGATAGTCTACGTCAGTCATATCCTCTACTGGTTTCTGAAGAACTAGGATGGTGTACATCCAGTAGAGGACATGGAAGCCGCATTCGTTGGATTGGCGGATTTGCTGGGGACACTTGTGGCAGAAGGAAGGGCGGTGAAAGTGTTCTTTGGCGTAAGCTTTTGTGTGCTGACTAAGGAGATCAATTAATCTTTCATCACATTCTTTTGCCACTACCTCTGTGGGTGTTTTTGGCGTTACGACGTAAACTTTCTGTCGTGGGTTGTACTGGCTATCGGAACTGTTATAAATTGTAATTGTTCCGTCCGGTAGGTTTGCTGCCAGAAGTAGCCAGTGTTCATGATAGAGGAAGGGTAGCATGATGAATTTCGGCGTTGTGTGTTGTAGATATGAGATTAGCGTTTTAGCTGCGCCGAAGTTCTTTAGCTTTAAAAGATCATCCTTCAGATATGGAGACGCCATGTATGCTGTGGGGTGATCTTGTCCGATAAGAAGCTGATAGGCGGACATAAGGCCAACAGAGAGGGATCCTTTAATTTGTAAAGATTCTCGCAGAGTGTCTGCCATTATAAGAATGTCACCAGACATGAAAACGAGCTCATCATTCGTGGCGGAAAGCTTTGACATAATGAGCCGTAGTTCGTAGCTGGATAGGCCGTTGCAAGCACTGAGATCAAAGTCTGGAAAAGATGGTGTGATGGCAGACAACGGGTTGTTGGCATCCTGGCTTTGCTCGGTAGCGGAAGCCGGTTCTTTTGATTGTGATAACTCTTTTAGAGCTTGGCGGAAGGGTCGCCGCTGTGGTCGCTGGATAGCAGAGAAGAGGTAGCGAGGGACATCATCTGGTGCCATCGTTTGGTCTTTGAAGAACCGTCTGTCGCAGATGAGTTCCATCGCATAACGTCCTCTCAAAGAATGAAAATCTTCGGTGACCAGGGCAGAGAAAGGGATTTCTTGGTTTAGTGCTTGGATGTGGCGAATGGTGCAGAAAGCGCAATCCCCGGATCCATCTGTGGCTTGAACTGGAGGGTTTATAATTTTGAACCAGGGCTGGCGCCAGTCTTGGCGGAGAGATGGGCGTGCAGCCCAAATTAGCTTAAGCAGCCGAAAGGGTATGCATCTTGCTTCGCCGGCTGCTTCACCCACAAAGTTTATCGTGCCGGCGGGTAGCTCGGTGCTGCAGAAGTTATAAACTGTGGCGTCCCGAGCCTCTGTATCGACAATCATGGCTAGCCAATGGTTTAAGATTTGGAATGGCACAGTAAGATAACGTGCTCGCCGTGCTAGCCCGATGCGCAGACGTTCGATGGATTTTTCTTGGATGTCCTTGTATAGGAGGCCCAAGGATAGGGCTGGTGAGGCATTGAAGACAGGCTGCTTCCTTTTGTGACTTCTGTAAATTTCGATACAGTTGGCGAGGAGGACACGGAAGATAGACATTGGCATCGGCGACCCAGGTCGCAGGATTTTGCGAAAATCTTCACGTGTCAGCTTGCGCTTCGTTTTAGTGTTGTGGTAGATAATATCGTCTCCTGCCTTTGTATCGTCCACGATAGTGTTCAGTATAAAGATGTCCTGGGCATCTAAAGTGGAAATGGCCGCCATATCAAGGTCATGCATTTTGTGCGGCAAGGGTGGTGGTGGGGGAAGCTCCTGTGGAGGGGGGGAAGGGTGTACTTCAGGAGCTTCCTCAGAGCCAAAAGTATCATTGTCCGAGTCCGAGGCAGAATCGAGCTCTTCATCAGTATCCAACTGCACTCGTTCTGACTCGTACTCGTCTAGGGGTGAGCTTGCCTTCGTGGTGGGCTCTGAGAGGGGTAAGACAGCTGTTGTAGGAGGGGTGGCGCCAGTTCCGATTATGCATTGGTGGAACTCGGCGAAGGCTGCTTCTTTAGCAGCTTCCCCGATGGATCCCATAGCAGAGTAGTCAAGAAATTGATCCCCATATGATATATGAACATTATCATGGTGTGGGGAGTTGGGATCCTTATTACCGTCATGGTGATCTGTTTGTTGGCTGGGTTCTGCTCTTTGGCTTGGACCCTCCCCAGCATTATCTGGTTTGTCAGCGTCTTCATCTGAGGAGGTACTGTTGGTGGAGTCTGCTGAAGAATCAGAATCGTCATCGTTATCAGCAGCATCGTCATCGTCATTAGTTGTCTTCTTTTGTGCTTTCTTTTTGCACAGACGATGGATGGATTGGAGTTCATCATAAGCCACTTGCACGTGCTCGTGTGTTTCGAGCAGTGCTTCATGGTTTTCTTTAAGATCTAGAAAACGTTGTTCAGCCGAGAGGAGTCTTGCTGTGAGATCTGTTGCTTGAGCTCTTAGCTGAATGAGCTCATTATTTGATGACTCCTCCTGGCGGTTATGCAGCTGTGTGAGGGTGGTGGTGATGTCGTCCAGGCGCGTGCTGAAAGCTTGTTGTTGTTGCTGCAGCTCGCGTAGGGTCTCTGGCAGAGGTAAAGTCTGCGCGGAAATCCTATCGACTTGTGTTGCCAACACATCATGCTGGCGTTGTACTCCCTGGATCAACTTGGGCAAGTTGTTGCAGTAGCCGTCGATGTGGTCGACTTGCTTGGCCACTGAAGCTTGACTTTGTTGGATTCCTTGGAGGATGCCTGGCATTGAACGGTTCTGCTCGCCGATCTGGGCAATTTGCTTAGTTAGACCCTGCACACATGAAAAAATAGAATTTAAAATGTTAGTTGGGTCGGTGAGGAGGTTTCGGATGGTGTCAAATTGACGTCCGAATTCCTCACCGACGTTAGTAAAAGGGACCCCAGTGATTGAAGGGTGAGGTGGCTGGGGTTGGGGTGGAATGATAGTGTCATGCGGAAAAGACACAGTTGATGGACCCGCGAATTGCGAGGTGACTGTAGATGGAGTCACTAGTGATGTCGGGGTGGTGGAGAATGGAAAAAATGGTGGCATTCCCGAAGATGGAAGTGGATTCGGAAATGTTGATGGAAAGGCGGTGGATGTGAAGGAGGAGAATTCAGGCTTTGTGGTGGAGAATGGGGTGCCCGAAGTAAAGAAGGGTGGAGGTGGTGGAGGGGTGGTGAAGGAAGGTGGAGCGGAGGAAGATTGAAGGGTGGTTGATGGTGGTGGGGTGGTGGATATTGGGGTGGTGGAGGGTGGAGAGGTGGTATTGAGCTCGTCATTTAGACTCATTATAAAAGAGTCTAGTGATGAGGATGTAATATGTTCGTCGGGGAGGGGGGGTTCAGATTCAGGATTAGGTTTCGATGTGGGTGTCCCGGATAGCTCATGAGTTTTGACGAGCCTTCTGGAAGGTCGTTTGACTAGGAGCTTTGCTGTTTTAGTTGCCGGGGCAGTTATACTAAGCTCTGCCTGCCCTGCCTTTGTTTTCTTTTCTCTGGCTTTGAGTGAAGCGATGATTTTGGCGATCTCATCATCTGTGAACAGGAGCTTGTCTTTATCATAGTCCGCAAGCTCAGGAAGTGGCAGCAGGGTTCGTGAAGATTTTGTGGGGCAGAAAGCGTAGTGCAGCCTCCCATCCTTAATTTTTAAGATGTGAGAGTTCTTTAGTGTCTGTTCATTGGTAAGAATGTCGCCTTTTATTGGGCTGCATTTGGGTAGAAGTCTATCCATCTTGAGATATTTGATGATAGATGTGATATGACCACCCGTGCAGATTTCTTTCCCGAGGGCGAAGGCGGAGAGCTTGATCAGCATGTGCCGTCCGATGTTGACATGCAATCCGTTGAGGACTGACCAGAGGACAAAAAGGTCGGATATGGAGATATTGCCCCCTTCGGATCTAGGAAAAAATGCGCCGACTATAATTTTGTGTAGCGTGCGCACTAGGCCAGAGTGAACGTTGGAGGCCTTGCTTGTCCTTGGATCGAAGGTTGGTAACCCCGTTAAAGACTTCCAGAATTTATGCTTGTTGAAACTGGGGTGGTCTGTGCCAGCAGCTTTGGCTTTCTGCAGCTGGTCTTTATTGTCAATGAAAATTTCGTTCAGGAGATTTTCGGTGATGACTACCTCATTGTTGAAGATTCTGGAGGTTATTCTACGGTCACCACCGTCCCTTTCTTTATGCGAGATGTCCACCACTTCTTTGTTGAAGTAAGTGAAGAATTCAGTAGTTGGCTCAGAGTAGGAAATTTCCGATACAAAGCAGAGCCGGGAGAGGTTAGAATTGTCAAGAAGGGCGAGGATTCTGTGGTAGATCCCCATCTTCATCAGTATGCTGGGGCAGGCATATTTGGTTGGTTTAAGGAGTTGGCTGATGGGGGGAATGGTTTGGAGGTGAAGGTTCTCGGGTGGTGGTGCTGTGGTGGTGATGGGAGGAAAGATAGGAACAATTATTGTGGCAGGGTTGGTGACGGTGGTGGAGGGTGGTGGGATGTACTCTGCTAAGAGTTGTTCTCTTGCACAGGCAGGGTTGACCTGCTTCCTGGCTCTCTTCTTAGATGTGGGGTCAGTTGTTGGTTCTTGAGCCAATCTCTTCCCCTTAGATTTTGTAGTGGGGGATTCTTGCTCAGGGGAAGGCTGGTATTCGGAGGCCTCGTCGGATGAGGTCTCGTTGACCGCCTCGTCAGAAGGTTCTTCGTCTAAGCAGCGGTTGATTCTCTTGATGTCCTTCAAAACAGCAGTCAGGTTTACTTCTGCTGGGACTTTTCCAGTCCTTTTGAAGTCGTCAACTAGGCTTTGCAGATTTGCTCGTTCAGTAATGAGCTGCTCTTTTGTCCAGAAAGGAGTGTCTGTTGGTCCTTGCTTAGCAGGTGAAGTCATTCTGAAATAATTGATAAGAAACAAAAGTTAGAAATCTTAAAGTTTGAAATTATAACAAAGTAAAAATTTTGAATTTGAGTTTTATTAGTTTGATTTAGTGCAAACGGTCCAGAGACCATTTGGTCTCAAACGGTCTGGAGACCGTGAGGGGCCTCACGGTCGTGAGACCGCGAGGGGCCTCTCGGTCGTGAGACCGCGAGAGGCCTCACGGTCGTGAGACCGCGAGGAGCCTCACGGTCTGGGGACCGCGAGGGGCCTCACGGTCGTGAGACCGCGAGAGGCCTCACGGTCGTGAGACCGCGAGGAGCCTCACGGTCGTGAGACCGCGAGGGGCCTCTCGGTCGTGAGACCGCGAGGAGGACGAAAACTTTATTGATGTAGCGCTGACTCAGGGGCTTTATTGATGTCGCAGTGCAGTCTTTTGCAATTGTGTCTTGATATTGTAGATGAAATTTGCAATTCTAGCAATGAATCTGCTAGACAATATCAAGACAAAATTGCAAAGGAGTGCACTGCGATAAGTGCTGCATGATTACACAAAAGTTCCCAAACGGTGTCTAAACCGTTTGGTCTCAAACCGCGAGGGGTCTCACGGTCGTGAGACCGCGAGGAGCCTCACGGTCTGGAGACCGCGAGGAAGACGGACCGCGCGGGAGACGAACCGCGCGGCCGTTCGTTGGCTAAGAGCTGCGGAGACGATGTTGGCGACAACGGCGGGGGGGGGGGGGTCGAACGCGAGTTAGAAAAAGTGATGCGTCACCTGTCGCTGTGGTCGGTGGGTCGGCGAAGGGGTAGCGGCAGCAGAGCTGTCGATGAGCCGGGAGCAACGACGAGCTAGGAACGACGACGACAAAGTCGAGAACGACGACGACGAAGCCGAGTCGTCGGCGAAGCACTTGAAACAGCGACGCGCGGGAGTGGAGAGACGAAGGTCAGAGCGGAATGAAACAGGAGAGTTCGAGAATTCGAGAATCAAGAAGAGGGGTGTGTAAGTGGGGGGGTATATTTATAAGTTTCGAGGAGCCTCACGGTCGTGAGACCGCGAGGGGCCTCCCGGTCGTGAGACCGCGAGGGGCCTCCCGGTCGTGAGACCGCGAAGGGCCTCACGGTCGTGAGACCGCGAGGGGCCTCACGGTCGTGAGACCGCGAGGGGCCTCACGGTCTCTCAGACCGTTTGACCGCAAGATCAAGAGGATTTTTATGTATTTTTGGATTTTAAAGAAATCAAAAGAAAAGGGAAAAACAAAGATAGATAAAAGGGTGTTTAAAAACAAAAGAAAAGGCTAGGGAAGGTGATAATCAGGCCTTGGGTTGCCTCCCAAGAAGCGCCTTGGTTTAACGTCGCTGGCTCGACAAGATTATTGCTCCGGCTATGCTGACTTTATAGGGTCATGAATCTCGGTGGTTTGTCTTGGTAACTTGTCTGCTGGAGTGTGGTACTTTTTTAATCTGTGGCCATTGACGGTCCTCTCTCCTCCATTATCGTCAATAATAATGACAGCTCCTGTCGGGTAAATATGTTTGATTGTAAAGGGACCCGACCATTTGGTACGCAGTTTTCCAGGAAACATTTTTAATCTGGAGTTGAATAGGAGGACTTTGTTTCCGACGATTATATCTTTCCTTTTGATGTGGCCATCGTGCCACATCTTAGTTTGTTCTTTATAGATTCTTGCGTTGTGGTAGGCTGTCATTCGTAGTTCTTCTAACTCTTGGAGTTGAAGTTGTCGGAATTCACCAGCACCTTTGAGATCGAAATTTAGTTGCTTAATGGCCCACCAAGCCTTATGCTCTAATTCAACTGGCAAATGGCAAGACTTCCCATACACTAATCGAAACGGTGTTGTTCCGATGGGTGTTTTGAAAGCTGTACGGTAAGCCCATAGAGCGTCGGATAATTTGGTTGACCAATCGGTGCGGTGTCGATTGACGGTTTTTTCCAGAATAACTTTAATTTGCCTATTGGAGACTTCAACCTGTCCACATGTCTATGGGTGGTATGGTGTAGAAACTTTGTGGTTGACTCCATATTTTCTTAATAAGGCTTCAAAGCTCCGTTCCAAAAAATGTGATCCGCCGTCAGATATAATCGTTCTTGGGACGCCGAATCTGGGAAAAATTATCTCTTTAAACATCTTGATAACTGGTTTTGAATCGCAAGAGGTGGTTGGTAGAGCTTCTACCCATTTTGAAACGTAATCCACAGCAACCAAGATATACTTGAATCCATAAGACGAGGGGAAAGGGCCCATATAATCTATTCCCCATACGTCAAAAAGTTCGATTTCTTGCCATATGTTCAATGGCATTTCATTTCTTCTTGTTATTCCTCTGGAAAGTTGGCACTTGTCGCATGATCGCACATATTCATGTGCGTCTTTAGCGATGGTGGGCCAATAAAAGCCAGATTGCAAGACCTTGAGGGCCGTCTTCTTAGAACTCATGTGCCCCCCAGTAGGGCCTGAGTGACAGTGCTCAAGGACCGGAGTGATTTCTGTCTCTGGGATGCATCTACGAAAGAGTCCATCTGCGCATAAGCGAAAAAGATAGGGTTCGTCCCAGAAATATTGCTTAGCGTCGTAAATGAACTTCTTTTTATCGTGATAGGATGCGGATGGGTGAATGATTCCTGTTGCCAAATAGTTGACAATGTCGGCATACCAGGGAAATCCATTAGAAACTTTCATTAAGTGGTCGTCTGGGAGGGAATCTTGGATAGGAACCTTGTCGTCATCCTCAACTCTAATACGGCTAAGATGATCGGCGACGACGTTTTCCAGTCCGCTTTTGTCTTTAATTTCCAAATCAAATTCTTGGAGCATTAGCACCCAGCGGATAAGTCTAGGTTTTGCGTCTTGCTTCTGAATCAGATATCGTATAGCGGAATGGTCAGTGTAGACAATAACTTTAGCTCCTATCAGATATGAGCGGAATTTTTCGAATGCGTAGATGACAGCTAAAAATTCTTTTTCTGTAGTGGTGTAATTTTTTTGTGCTTCATCCAGCGTTTTAGATGCGTAGTATATGACATGGGGTTTCTTGTCGATTCTTTGCCCTAAAACGGCCCCTATGGCAAAATCGCTTGCATCACACATGATTTCGAAAGGTAATGACCAATCTGGAGCTCGTAATATTGGTGCAGAGATCAGGGCATCTTTCAGAGTTGTGAAGCTTTGCAAGCATTCTTGGTTAAAGTTGAACTCTGTGTCCTTGGTCAGCAGTTGTGTCATTGGTTTTGCTATTTTGGAGAAATCTTTAATAAATCTTCTGTAAAATCCAGCATGTCCTAAGAAGGCACGGACTCCTTTTACGTCTTTTGGTGGCATCAATTTTGAGATAACGTCAATTTTTGCTTGATCCACCTCGATCCCTCTGTCGCTCACTCTGTGTCCTAAAACAACACCTTCTGTTACCATAAAATGGCATTTTTCCCAATTTAAAATGAGGTTTGTTTCCTCACATCTTTGTAGGACTTGAACCAGGTTGAGCAGACAGTTGTCGAAGGAGTTTCCGTAAACTGAAAAATCATCCATGAATACCTCCATTATAGACTCTGTCAATCCCGCAAAGATAGCGGACATGCATCTTTGGAAAGTAGCTGGTGCATTACAGAGCCCGAATGGCATTCTTCTGAAAGCGTACGTCCCAAAGGGACAGGTAAAAGTAGTTTTTTCTTGATCGTCCGGATGTATCGGGATTTGGTAAAAGCCGGAATATCCATCGAGGTAACAAAAGAACTTCTGATGAGCTAGGCGCTCGAGGACCTCATCTAGGAAAGGCAGGGGGTAGTGATCTTTTCGTGTTGATTTATTAAGTTTCCTATAATCAATGCACATACGCCACCCTGTAATGGTTCTAGTGGGTACCAGTTCGTTTTTGTCATTAAGAACAACGGTGGTTCCCCCCTTTTTAGGGACCACCTGCACTGGGCTTACCCACTGAGAATCAGAAATTGGGTAGATAATGCCTGCCTTTAGAAGTTTGAGGACCTCGAGGCGAACCACCTCTTTGAGGTTGGGGTTTAACTTTCTCTGGTGTTCTCGCGATGGTTTAAACTCTTCAACCATGGGCAGTTTGTGCATACATAGAGCAGGGTTTATGCCCGTCAGATCAGTCATTTTATAGCCAATTGCTTTCTTATGCTTCTTCAGTTCATCGAGGAGTCTGTTTTCTTGATCCTCCTCCAGAGTGGAGCTGATGATAACCGGACAGAGCTTCTCATCATCAAGAAAAACATGTTTAAGTCCCTCGGGTAAGGCTTTCATTTCTGGAGCCTTAGGTGGCTCAGTGGCTTCTATAATTGTGATGGCTTTAAGTTCTTCAAACGTGGCTGTCGGAGCTTCTTCAGCTTTTTCTAAGTATTGCAGGCACTGTTGTACTAGTTCACTGGCCGAGAATTCGACATCCGGGTTTGTAAGAATATTTTCCAATTCGTCGGATGGTTCAGACATTTCTAACTGGGACATTTGATAAATAGCATCCAGGAGAAAGACTTCCTCTTGAATGCTTGGACCTTTCATGCTGTTTAGAACTCTGAACTGGAAAGCCTCCCTCCCAAGTCTCAGAATAATAGTTCCTGCTTCGACATCAATGAGAGCTCGGGCGGTAGCTAGGAAAGGTCTTCCAAAGATTATCGGATATCTCAGGTCTTCTTGTATGTCCATAATAACAAAATCACACGGGACATAAGAATTTGTTCCTATTCTGACAGGGATGTCTTCGATAATGCCAAGGGGGGCAGTTATGGTAGAATCGGCTAACTGGATTGTCATAGTCGTAGGTAACAAATCAGTAAAGCCTAATCTTTTACACATTGAATAAGGCATAATAGATATGCTTGCTCCTAGGTCTGCCAATCCTTTCTTGCTGGAGCCATTTCCGATGGAACACTGAATGCCGAAGGAACCTGGGTCCTTCTTTTTCTTTGGCATTTTATTAAGCAGAATATCTGAAGTGGTCTGAGCAAGTTTCACTGTTTCATGCTCCTCTGTCATATACTTTCTCGACAAGAGGGTTTTCAGGTATTTTGCCCAAGCTGGCACTTCGGAAAGGGCATCAAGAAAAGGAATATCGATGTATAACTTTTTCATAGCTTCTTTAAATTTTTGGAACCTAGTGTCCATTTTGGTCCCTTTTAGTCGGTCTGGGTAAGGAATTCGTGGCGGGACTTCTGAGATTGGTTCCTTTTCTTTTTCGTTCTCTGTAAAAGTTTCTGTTTCTCTGCTTGAATTCCCTGTTGGGGAAGGGATGGCTACGTTATCATCATCATGGTCGATTCTTGTGACATCAGGCAGGACACGACCAGACCGCGTGGTGACGGCATTAAGTTGTTCTGGTCTGTTTGGGTTATGACGGGGGTTTGCCTCTGGTTGCCCAGCAAAAGTGCCGGCTTGAGGTTTCAATTGAGCGGCAATCTGCGCCAATTGGGCTTCTACGGCTTTTTGTTGAGCTTGTTGGTTTGCAAGCATGGTTTGTTGCGATTGAAGCATTTGTCTAATCAAGGATATCTCATCAGATGATTGGGGAAGATTACCCCTTTGTTGATACTGAGTGACTTGCTGTCCTGGTTGTTGTAGAGGTGCAGTTAACTGTGGCTGCGGGGGCTGCTGCAACTGGGGTTGCTGCGGCTGCTGCAACTGGGGTTGTTGCAACTGAGGGTGCAGTCCTGAATGGGCATATTGGTAAGAAGGATTCCTGGGATAGTTAGATCTTTGAAAACCTTGTCTGTAATTCCCTTGATTGAAGTTATTCTGAAATCCTGGTGGTTTTCTATTGAAAGATCCACCTTGTGCCTGCTGCTGTGGGTTGGCAGTCCCTGCAGGATTCCCGTATTGGAAACCAGGATGGTTCCTTGGTTTGTCTGGGTTGTAATACACTTGGCCAGGTATTGAATGTATGGAGTTAACTTGCTCTGGCATTTGATCTTCGGGATGCTCGATGATGGGTTCATATTGCGGCATAGGTGGTTGTAAATCCATCATGACATTGTACAACAATCCACATGATAATGTGGGATGATCGGATGCATGACAGGCTTCACAAGTTCCAGTAGCTGACTTAACTTGTTGAACCTGAGAGCTTTTCTTCTTATCATATTCCCCGAAAGAAGTTTCGAGGGCTTGTTGCTTGCTAGCGATAGTCTTCAAAGCCTCAGCAATGGCCTTGAGTTCCATGGATTCTTCCGCTTTGTAAACCTTGAGAACGCCTTTGGGTTGGTTAGATGACCTTCCCCAATTGGATTGGTTCTCGGCTCCCAGCGTAACTATATTCCAGGCATCTTCATAATTCTTTCTCATAAAGTTTCCTCCAGATGAGGAATCTAGGAATTGCTTAATATCATCACTTACTCCTCTGTAAAATGTTTCTATAAGTTGATTTTGAGAAATGCCATGGTGAGGACATTTTCTCAGGAGTTCTTTGAATCTTTCCCAAGCTTCAGCAAGTGTTTCTCCAGGTAGTTGGGAAAAGTGATTAATTTGTCCCCTTATCTCATAGGTTAGCGAAGGTGGGAAGAATTTCTCAAGAAACTTCTCTTCTAAGGGAGTCCAGGTAGTGATGATGGGGTGTCTATCCAAAGCGTTGTACCAACTTAGTGCTCTTCCAGATAAGGTGAAGTGAAAAAGGTGTAACATGATTGCTTCCATTGCAATTCCTGCTTGGGGTACAAGTCGGCAGAGTGACTTGAACCTCTTAAGGTGATCCATGCAATCATCTCCAGGTGCTCCGGAGAAAGAGATGCCTTGCATGATCTGGATCCACTGCGTCCGAATTTCAAAGTGTGGTATGTTAATAATCAGTGGTCGGACAGGATGATCGTCTTCATAATTCTTTGGGACTGCGTAGTCCCGAAGTTGCTTGTTTCTTAATGCAAGTTGAGCAGCAGCATGCTCTGCTTGGATGCGGGCTTGTTCCTCAGCTCGGATCTCAGCTTGCACCTGAGCACGAGTGTCGGCAATAAGTTGTGCTCATTGTGCTGCTATGGCGGCGTTGACTCGTTCTGCAACAAGGCGTTGCTCTTCGGCCATCTGTCTGGCTCTTTGGCGATTAAGTCTGTTCCTTCGGTGAAAACTTCTTTCTACCTCAGAATCGTATTCTGGTTCAGGGGAGAATCCGATGCTATGCGGGGGTTGCATACACGTTTTCTACCTGAGTAGAAGGAAAATCACACGTTAGGATAATGGAAGGAAATGAAAAAGATCAAGAAGAATTGGAGTTGTTATTAAGAAAAAGTGTAAAATCCTAATCAACCAGGAAGTTGGTAAGTAAAAAACTAAAAAGTTCCGTTGTCCCCGGCAACGGCGCCAATTTTTGATGAAGTTTTGCAACACCACTAAAAATCCTAAGGTGATGAATCCTTAGGTTTAGCCTTGCTAGTACTATGGTAAGAACTCCACCCACGTGTGTTAAGACACGCGGAAGTCTTATCGTAGTATAGTTAAGGGTTGAATCCTCGGGACAACGGTCTTGACGAAGTCAAGATGGAAAACGTTTTAGTTCTACTTAACTACTTAACAGTTGATATTTAGATCGAAAGTTTGATGTTGGTTCTAAAGCTAGATGCGAGGAAAGCAAAGCAAGAAGGTAAAGATTAAAGTTGTAAACAAATGATAAAAACCACTAGGATGTTATCGGGTTTCACACCACTACACATGGATCAAGTCATGCAACATAATAAAACAACCTGCAAAAAGGGTCAAATCAGTTAGTATCTTGTAGTCCTAGCTTCCTTTCGGATAACTAGCCACGAGAAGTGTGGAGTATTGCAATGCCGGCCATCCCATAACGAATGGTCACATGCCTTGCATTACTCCTTCATGAAATGTGTTCCTCGACCTTACCAAGGTTGCACTTCCATACGTCAACTGATTCCATTTCATAGTATGAAAGTGCAACGATGGGGGTGAGTTTACTCCACTCCTGAAAACACTTCTAGACACCGAAACAGACGTATGGTGACTACATACATCCATAACCAACATTCAATCGACATTTAGATCTAAGGGTATAAACGTAGACAATTCATACCAAAAGACAATATGTAACACAAGTTGATGATCAAGCAACTAGTATTCATTAAGCGATTGAAGTCAAACTGAAAGGAAGAGTATCTTTATTACAAGTTGTTGAATTACATCGCATGAAATGAAAACATGGGTAGCGGGGCTACTCCCCGCACCCTAGTGAAAGAAACTACTCGCTCATGGCAAAGGAGGTGAGAAGAGAGAGAAAGAACGTCATCTCCACGGAGGAGGGAAGGTTGAACCCTTGGTGAAGAGAGCAACGATCTTCGCACTTCGTGGTTGCTTTGATGAAGGATTTTCTCTTCCCACCTTCTTTGTTGAAGAGATGGAAAGAAGAGAGAGAAGGAAGCTTGATGATGAGCACGGATCCCAAAACTAGCAGCCTTGGGGCAGTGGACGGAAGATCAGAATGCTCTGGGTCTGGAGAGGCAGCCTTTGGGCCTCTTGGAATTCGATCCCCCCTTTGAAGTGACCTTTGAGGTCCTATTTATAGGCTTCAAGTGGCTTCTCGCGGTCTTGGGATCGTGAGGCTTGTCGCGGTCTTGGGATCGTGAGGCTTGTCGCGGTCTTGGGACCGTGAGGCTTGTCGCGGTCTTGGGACCGTGAGGCTTGTCGCGGTCTTGGGACCGTGAGGCTTGTCGCGGTCCTGGGACCGTGAGGCTTCTCGCGGTCCTGGGACCGTGAGGCTTCTCGCGGTCTTGGGACCGTGAGGCTTGTCGCAGTCTTGGGACCGTGAGGCTTGTCGCGGTCTTGGGACCGTGAGGCTTCTCGCGGTCTTGGGACCGTGAGGCTTGTCGCGGTCTTGGGACCGTGAGGCTTGTCGCGGTCTTGGGACCGTGAGGCTTCTCGCGGTCTTGGGACCGTGAGGCTTCTCGCGGTCTTGGGACCGTGAGGCTTCTCGCGGTCTTGGGACCGTGAGGAGTCTTTGTGAATTTTTTTGTGTTTTCTGTAATGAAAAAGAGGAAAAGTTATTTACTGCAATAAAGTAAGGAGGTTTAATGATTCTATTTAGTTTATCTAAGAGAAAGTATGGAAAACTAAAGAAAAAGGCTAAAATAAACTACTAAAATAGGAGGTTATCAACTAACTCCCTTATAAACTTGAGTCCAACTTGGATGTGTCTATGTTGTTTTTAATTGTACTTGAAACTCTTTATCTTAGAAATAGTTGTAGTACTATCATAGTGAACTAAAATTGCAGGAAGCAGCTTCTTTACCACAGGTAGACTGGAAATAAATCCATGTAGCCATTCCACTTCCAATCCAATTTCATCTAAAGCACACAACTCTGCCTCAAAAGTAGATTGAGATAATGTGGTCCGTTTCTTAGACTTCCAGGAAACAAATTCTCCTCCCAATAGGAATACATATCCCGAGACACCATTACTCCCAATGTTCATGGCAAACTAGCCCTAGGGAACAAGTCCCTTGATGTACCTCAAACTCTTTCAGTAGCTTCCCAATGTGTTTTGTCGAGACAAATTATGTATCTACTTAACTTGCCCACGACAAACACAATGTATGGATGTGTGTAGTTCATAAGATACATCAAATTTCCAATAATCTAAAAGTATTGCAATTGAGACACGAAAACATCAGTCTCATTCTTGAACAAGGCATTGGATTAATCATATGGGATTTTAATAGATTTACGTGATGTGTATTCAAACCTCTCCCGTATCTTCTCAACATAGTAGGACTGTGAGAGAGTTATATCCTCAGTAGACCATATGGTTTTAAGCCCAAAAATAACATCAGGGACACCCATATCCTTAATCTCAAACTCAATACACAAGAATGACTTTGTCTCATTTATTACTTTAATATCAGAACCAAAAACAAGATATCATTGATATATAAGCATAACAAAATGAATCCATTATTGACGATTTTACAGTAGAGATACTTATCAAATGCATTAGAAACAAAGACAAACAATGATACCAAATAATCAAACTTCTCGTGCCATTTCTTAGGGTCTTGTTTCAAACCATACAATGACTTAACAAGGTTGCACACTTTGGACTCATTCCCATGACCCACAAATCCCTCAGATTATTCCATATATATCTCTTCCTTAAGATCACTATGTAAGAACGCGGTCTTCGCATCCATCTGTTGGATACAAAAATTATAAATTCAAGCCAATTCTATAAGCACTCAGATTGTGTCCATACAAAAAATAGGAGAATAGGTATCAAAATAATCTATTCCTTCCCTCTATGTGTTACCCTTTGAAACTAACTTGGCTTTACACTTATTGATTGTCCCGTATGCATGAAGTTTCTTCTTAAAGAGCCATTAAAATTGAATTGCAGAACAACCCCAGAGGTAAATCCACCAATTCCCAAGTTCCATTCGAGAGAATTGATTGGATTTCATCATTAACTGTTTTTTTCCGAAACATAGCCTCTAGATATTCCATAGCTTATTTGAAAGTTATAGGATCATCCTCAACATTTTAAGTGAGACACTCACTTCAAAATCCTTAGATGTCCTAGGTTGTATACTTCTCCTTGGTTCAACCATTCCTTCGAAACCATTAGATTTATAAATAGCTTGTTCTAAGTCACCTCCCATATTTGTCATCCTTTCCACGTGATCCACAATGGAACTTGTGGTGAATGAATCCTATTGAGATACTTCATTGGGCACACCTGATTTCATGGGAAACACATCCTCAAAGAATGTAGCATCACATAATTTCACAATTGCATCCTCAAAGATTTTATAATCAAGAATCGATAGGAATAACTTGTCTCTACATAACCCAAGAATATGAAATCAACTATTTTCAGTCCCAATTTCTTCCTTTTGTGTTTAGGGACAAGTACCTTAGCAAGGAATCCCCACACATGAAGATATTTGAGACTCAATTTTCTAACTCTTCATAACTCAAACAAACTAGTTTCTACATGTTTATGTGGAATTCTATTCAGATAATGGGAAGTCATATTCAAAGCTTCCCCCACATGAAGTTGGATAGACTTGAGATTTGTGGCAAAGCATTGACTGCATCTATAAGGGTTCAGTTTTTACGTTCTGCAGTCCCATTAGATTGCGGTGAATAGGGAGCCACTAGTACATAACCGACCTTTAGTGTCGGTTATTTAAGGCCTTTAGTGTCGATTTTAAAGCGAAACCTATGTGGGAGCCGCTAAAAGGCCAACTGTTAGGCCTCGGTTATCAAACCGACGCCACAACCCTTCGCGCACCACTGAAAACGCGCCAGCAGGGGGGTATAGGTGTCAGTTATTAGCTTTGAAATCGACGCCATAAACCTTTACGCCACAGAAAGGGCACCATCTGAGGCACTATCAGCGTCAGTTTATTAGTGACAACCGACGCCATCTCACCCGCTACCACGATTATGCTGGCCAGCACGGTCGTGTTGTCTGGCCCGCTGCCACAGCGAAAAAATTATTTCATAGGAAGGGATATTAATCGATTAATGTGCATTCCACAGCAGTGTCCAAACCATTTTTTCCCTTAGAAAATTAAATTTCTTGGGTTATCAGTATCATCAGTTCTACACTAAAGAATTGGCTATATCAAAAAAGTGATACCCTTATTTTTTAATAATCAGAAAGACTTGATAGCTAGTAACATTTGCTCTTTACCAATTGACAATACAATCATGTAGTGTTTTTTTCTATTTAAACAAAAATTAGAAAAGTGAAACCACATTTCAAAAACATATTAGTGTGAAAACAAAAACCATCAATAAACAACCTAAGGTAAAAATTGTGGGATCCACAAAAGGCAGGGTGTGGTCCCAAGGTGTCAAGTGTGGGACCCATCACCTATCTTATGTAGATTCATGTAGCTTGTCTGCCACTCCAATCAGGTGACACAACAGTAAGCAATATATATTGTTGACAAGTTGGTGTTTCCTCCATTGATGTTGAAGAAGATAATGCAAATGGAAATCATTTGTTTTAAGGAATATATAATTCCAAAATAATAGATGTAATAATAAAAATAATTTAAAAAAATACTTTAGACTTGTATCAGCACGACCGTGGTGTCTGGCCCGCTGCCACGACTGTGCTGGCCAGCATGGTCGTGGTGCCTGGCCTCATTAGGGAAATCTACGTCGGTTACTAGTAGGGAAACTGATGCCAGAACCATCAATCTCGGTTTATTATTGATAACCAACGCCACATCACATGCATTAGGCGTCGGTTATCGGTATTTATCCGACGCTGTAATCATTTGTCGTCGGTTATAAATAAATAACCGACACATATTTCATGTTTTTTTTTCTAATCAGTCTGCAGGCCTGCTGTGGCTGGTCGTAGAATGAGAAACCTATAGTTCCGTTATGAACTACAGGTTTTACGACATCCATTGATATCAGCCAACAACATGCCACAAACCTGTAAAATGAACAACATTAATTTTCACACATTTAGCAACCTGCAGTTCCATTTGATTTTCACACATGTAGAAACATTCATGTAGCAATTTGCAGTTCCATTCATTTTCACATTCACACATGTAGAAACATTCATATAGCAGCCAGCAGTTTCATTCATTTTCACATTCACACATGTATAAACATTCAAACACATGTATAAACATTCAGACATGTAGAAACATTCACACATATTATAATTCAGAAATTCATTTACAAAATATCATTCTTTAGTCATTATTTGCTATCAACATCCCAATTATATGTTAAAACCCCCACTACTTGTATGGTTGTTGCCCATTCTTCTCTTACATCATTTAATTCTTCTGTCGTATAGGGAGTATGTACATATGGTAAGGCCTTTCCTGTAGTGTGGTCAGTTATAAACACCTGCAAAGAGAATGATGTATATATATAATTAATAATATATAAATAAGATTGATATATTTCATATTATCTAATGATACTATATATAATACCTCAAGAATGGTATCGATGTCCACTGCAGAATCTTTGGTAATCATGTGCATAAATCGCATCACATAGTATGCACATGCCCATCCGTTGTCTTGTGTAGCACACTATAAATTGAAACATAAAAAATATTAAAAAATATAACTAATTAAGCACTGTTCACATAAATAGAGTCAGGCTAGAATACACTCAAGTGTATTCGGAGCGGAATACACTCAAGTAGTTTTTCATGATGCAATATTTTTTTTTGAAAATCTAATCCGTTGATCTTCTTAAACATCTTGTGAACAACTCATACACAGAATTTGAGCACATTTGGATATGTATAGCTCAAGTTATGAAGGCCGCAAAAATTATACATTTTAAATTAGTTTCGCGCGTCGATTTTGTTGCCCTTGGATGAGTGACTTACACTCATCCAAATGGGCTCAAAAATTGTATGTAGCCTAATTATAGTATGACGGTGAAGATCAACGGTTTACATTTTGCAAAAAACAATCTTGATATGCAAACACACTTGAGTGTATTCGTGTGATCCGTACACTCGAGTGTATTCTAGCCTCTCTCCACATAAATAATATATACATTGCAGTCGGGAACTTACTTCCACGTTCTTCCAAATTATTAGCTGGTTCTTTTTCCTGAGGACCTTTCCTCCAGCCTTTTTGAACTCATCTAAACCCCTACATTTTAATGTAACACAGTACATTGCATAATTAAATAGTAATGTAATAACATATGTTAACGGAATTGAAAATGAAATATTTCTCATCGGAATAATGTCATTTTCATTTTGTGTCCATATTTTAAATTCAATTTAGTCCCATTAGGATCTAGATAATAGACAGTGAACGTATCGGGGACAATAACTAGTAACTCCCAATGCATACCACTAGAGGTAAAAAAGTTAAAAATTAATAACTCAAAATCCACAATAAAAATGTAATTTTCTTAAGTCCAAATTATAAGCAAAGTAAACTTACTCCACATTGAATGGATCTATTATCAACATCTTCTTATTTTGAGAAAAATTTGTAAAAGCATCACAGTAGTATTGTTGAACTGACGGAGGGTCTTTAGCTACTAGACTAATCAAAATGGAATAAAAAATCCTACACGTTGAAATGAAAAATCTGCACATATCTTGTCTAAGTAGCTGCAAAACATGTATTACATATGCATTAATAAATAAGAAACCAGATCACCAGATACTACACAAGGTATATGGATGTATAAAGAAGATCTCACCTTATCCGTAGCTCTATCACAGATGTATTCAGCCGATCATATCGAAACAACTCAAAAATATCTTGTATAAATACTTTTCTTTCGTATGATTGACCTACAACATCCGCATCTATAGAAACAGTTATAGGGTAATTTATATCATGTTCGCCTAACCATATTGCCATACCGCTATAGTTAGGACCTAACGGGACAGGTAGGTCCTGTGGAACCCAACTTGGTAATGAAGGAGGTGGAGGTGGAGGTCGAGGCCTAGATGCTCTGGGTGTCTTCTTTTTAACCTGTATATATATATATATAATTTCATATCAATTGACATCATATACACACACTAACAATTTAACGTAATGTAAATTTACCATACCATTTCAGTATAGAGGACATCCACTTTTAGCCACAATATCACTCCGCCTTCTACCTCACCAAGCGTTTCACAATATGGATGGGCATATGGCAATGGAAGATCCATCTAATTAGGGAATATATGTACTGGGCTCACACAAACCCAACTAACTGGTAATAGAGGCCCATGAAACATTTCCCCTAATAGGGATGGGTAAGCCGAAGCCTCTGCAACAACAAATTATTTACTTTTTAGACGGCATGGCTTCAACCCCTACGAATTTTTGTGTAAAGAATGTTATATACATATATATATATCATCTTGAAAACATATCATATTGAAAAAACTAGTTACTATGTCATAAAAATACTTACAGCGGATGTGCTAGGTGGTGGGTCTACAAGATTACTCCCAACCTCTGTAGTAGGAGTAGAGCATGGACGCCATAGGTACTGTCTGCTGAGTGGCAGTCAGAGATGCCTGCCACTTGCTCATTGCCTCTTTGAGTTTCCTATCAACTAACTTATCTACCTATACATGGATAAAAGAAACGTTAGGTTCTGATTATTGAATTCTCTTTTACAGTAACATTATAAAGAAAGAATAGGTTACCTCTTCTTATGAAAGTCCCTCTTTTGGGACATGTTTGTGCTGGGATGGCCCAAAGAATGCTTTGATGCCGACACCAGTGCATGCATCCCTAATACGTCCAGGATGCTCTGGATTACCCAGAGCAACTATGAATTCATCCCTTGTGCCCTCAGGGATGAACTTGCCTTATTTCCTCAGCTCGTGCAGCTCCCGCTAATCTCCAAAACAAAAATTTGTAATTAAATAAACACAAAAAATAATCAATATTCGAATGATTGCTCTAAGAGTTGTATTTTACCATTTTTGCAGTCGCCTCAGCAGTTACATGATTCCTTATTTCTCCCTTCTTATTTTGCCTCCCAGCTATCCAGACATCATGGTGATGCAGAGGTGTGGTACCTATAGTAGAGGACTCCTGAGTAGTAGACTCAGCCTGTAGTCTACTGCGAATGCCTACATACCCCTTTGGACCCATTGTGTGGTCATGCACATTCAGTGCACACCTTGCTTTTAGCGCCTCACTGAGGGCCTAGTTAGTATGCACATTAATGATGATTTGGTTAGTAACACTAAATATTAATCTTTAATAGGTGAATACAAGGTATATTAATTAAATTGGGAGTGATGCCTAATACCTTGAATTCATCAGTTTGTCTTGAAGCAACAAACGTGTCCCATTCTTCTTGGTCCAGGAAATTCTACTGTTTAGTGGTTTTCTTCTTCCTCTTGTCACCTTCTTATATGTATTCTCGGGTGAGATTTGTCCTATAGTTCCTTAGGACTCTCCCACAACGTTCCATCACGCATTTACGATGCAGCTTTTCATCGAATTCAAATATACTCTGCAAAATAGAATTGCTATTAACTAGTATCCAAAAAATTAGTAATATACAAAATAGAATTGCAAATTAATAATAATTCACGCATAAATCCTTCCATATTACGTCTTTCTTCCCCTTAGGAACTTTATGCCAAGAATCTATCTTACAACCGCAATGGCTACAAGTAACATACCCAAGATATGAAACAAACGAATTGCGATTCACTGCAATTGCATTTCTTGCATTATCAAAATGCACAACAAGTTTGGGTCCATTGCCCCTTTTCTCTATTAACTTCTTCATCATAGTGATGCCCCTTCTCTTGTCAACTTTTTGGTGCTGCTCAGCAAGTGCCTCAAGTGCTTCAGAGAGTACATGTGCATCATCAACCTAAAATTTGACAAAATAAACACACTTAAAGGATATAACTATAAATGGACATATAGATATAAATATATGATATATTTTTAAAACTTACATTGTGAGGCAGAGCATTGATGTCCTCACCCTCACGGTAATCATCATCACGATCATCAGGAGAATGCTCAGCCATCTGAAAGTTCACATTCACATTGTAAAGTTCACATTGTAAAGTAATTCACATTGTAAAGCTCACATTGTAAAGTTCACATTCACATGGTAAACTAATTCACATTGTAAAGTTCACATCGTAAAGTAATTCACATTGTAAAATTCACATTGTAAAGTTCACATTCACATTGTAAAGCAATTCACATTGTAAAGTTCACATTCAGAAAAATAAAACATATAAAAAAATATAAACATGCCGCTAGTATTGCGATTTTTTATCAATTAACAATCCTTCATTGTGATCTCCACGAACATACAAGTCATCATTAGCTTCATTATTTGATGGTGTTGGCAACCCAACTGAGAATGGACTGGAGTCATCATACTTATCATAGTACTCTTCTTCATCTATAGGATCTTCAATGAACTGTCTTTTACCATGAAGAACAACCGACCATTTATCATTTCCAGGACCATCGATATAAAATACTTGTTTCTCCTGTGATGCCAATATGAATGGTTCACCCTTCTCGCCATTCTTTTCAAAGTTCACTAAAGTGAAACCCAATTCATCCACTATAACTCCTTTGGTGTTATCAACCCAATTACATTTGAAGAGCGGAATTCTGAAATCTATGTAGTCAAACTCCTAGATGTCTTCAATGACATCGTAATATGACATTTTAGCTTCACGTTGACTCTTATCATTTGCACTTGCAAAAAACATAGTTGATGCTTGAAGGGTGACCCCACTGTTTTGGACGACACTCTTATCATCTTGGCGCTTTGTGTAATATGTGAATCCATTAATGTCATACCCTTCATAAGACATAACATTCAATTTTGGTTTAAAGGCGAGGCATTTGATAGTTTCAGTAATATCATCTAGTGTTTGAGATAGTTGATTTAAGACTTTATCTTCATAGTACATTGTGATCTCTTACCAAATTCATTGACATAGTCTTTTACTCTTTCATAAACAACCTCCCCTGGTATAGGTTTAGGTGCACTCCGTTCCTCATTCAATCCATTGAATGCTTTGTGCTTCCTATGATACGGATGGAATTTTGTAAGAAACCTTCGATGATCGAGATATACAGTCATACCGCCATGTTTTAGTCTTGTGGAATCAGTGTTCTCTTCACATATAGGACACACTTTCGCTCCTTTGACACTATATCCAAACAAATTCCCATATGCTGGAAAGTCATTAATAGTGCAAAACAACATAGCATGCAAACAAAATGTCTCTCTTCGTGAAGCATCATAGGTCATCACACCTTCACCCTAGAGTTTCTTTAAGTAATCAATCAGAGGTTTAAGATAAACATCGATATCATTTCTAGGTTGTTTAGGGCCCGATATCAACAACGACAACATTACATACTTATTTTTCATACACAGCCAGGGAGGAAGATTGTATATAACAAGCATGACTGGCCAAGTGATATGTTGCCTGCTCAATGTCCCGTACGGATTCATCCCATCTGTACAAAGCCCAAGTCTTAGATTCCTGACTTCTTCACCAAATTTAGGGTACAATAGATCCATCTTCTTCCACTGTGGGGAATCAGATGCATGTCGTAGGATCCCATCATTATTTTTCTTAACATCTGCATGCCACCTTAAATTCTTTGCATCTATCGGATTGGCAAACAAGCATTGAAACCGTGATATTATAGGTAGATATCACATCACCTTGGCAGGAGAACTAGTTTTGGACTCCCCCGAAGTCGTCAATTTATACCGTGATGCACCACATTTTGGAAAATCTTTCAAATCCACATAGTCCTTTTGAAATAATACACAATCATTCGGGCATGTGTGTATCTTCTTGGCATCCATTCCCATTGGGCACTACAAATTTCTTTACTTGGTATGCTAAGACTGGCAGCTTGTTTCCTACAGGAAACATTTCTTTCAACAAAGACAACAATGACGTGAAGCTTTTAGCGCTCCATCTATTGTTAGCTTTTAGCTTATACAATCTCAACACAGCGCTAAGCTTCGTAAACTTAGTACAACCTATGTATAATGATATCTCAGCATCATGCACAATGTTTCTAAAAATGGGAGGAGGATCAGTGTGCTCTACCCCACAACTATCCAACATCGCATCAAAGATGTCTACTAGAACTGGTTCAATCACATCTACGTCATCGGAGGCAAATTCTTCTTCCACACAAGCACTGCTATCGACATCCACTGGTTTCAGGTTTGAAATCGCTCCATGCCAGTGCCATTCTGTATAGCCTTGTATAATCCTGTTGCACATGATATGACTTTTGATTTCGTCACCAGTGCTGACTTTCAAGTTGTTACCGCAATGCCTACATGGACAGTAGAACCTATCTCCAGGTTGTTTCCTATGTTCCTTGGCAAATCTAATAAACTGGTCAAGATCATAAATAAACTCTGGGGTGCAGCGATTGCGAATGGACATCCATTATCTATCCATTCTATGATCTAAGAGAAAATAGGTATATATTACAACAAGATTAGGGTCTAGGGTTAACAAATACATGTGATGTCATTCTTATATATAATAAATGTGTACCACCTATCCCATCCTTGAACACCTAATCTCACTAGTAAGTGTATAATGTGTAATGGGTTTTCAAGAAAATTTCAGCAGCATTTCCCCACTGTTCTCTAAGTACATTTGTACTTAGAGAACAAATGGGAAAATGCTACCGAAATTTTCTCGAAAACCCAATACACATTATACACTTACATCCTAAGTGAGATTAGATGATCAAGAACAGTCCCAAACCGGGGACTATCCAAGATTTACTCCTAATGAGTAAATCTTGGACGGGTTTCTAGGCCAACAAATACATGTGTTGTCATTCTTATACCTACTATCCTAGTTTCATCATTCATATCCTAAGTTTACATCATTTAATCATGCTTGTCAGTAAATAATAAATATATAAATATCCTAAGTTTATATCATCAAGATAATCATTACACACAAATTTAGGTATCCTATTGAGCAATATAGCACAAAATCAGCCACCAAGGCCGTGCTACACAACACGGCCGTGCTACACAACACGGCCGTGCCAACCTGCGATTTCACAAGAAGATGTACCATGCATGGTGGAGAAGAGGTGGAATAAGGTACCAGGATCTGCGAGCGGGTCAGAGGGCGGCGGTGGCGGCGAGCGGGCGGGTGGGTGGCTGGAGCAGCAAGCAAGAGAGGGTCATGGCGGTGAACGGCGCTGGAGCAGGAGAGCAGGCAACGCCGGAGCAGGAGAGTAGGCGGCGCCGGAGATGGAGCAGGAGAGTTGGCCGCCGGAGCTGGAGCAAAGAGCAGGCGGCACCGGAGATGGAGCAGGAGAGCAGGAGAGTAGGCCGTCGGAGCCATAGCAACGACCAGAGAAAGCGGCGGCGGAGGTGGGAGCAGTCGGCCAGAGCAAGCGGCGGCGGTAGTGAGCAGAAAATCGCCAGACAAAACCTAGAGTTGCACGAGATTGAATGAAACAGAGAAAGGGGAAGAGTCGGGCTCGCGCGGGTTCTTTTAAGTTAACATTAGGTGTCGGTTCTTAAATAAAACCGACACATAAAACTAAAGGTGTCGGTTCTACAAACACACCGACACCTATTCTCAATGATAGTTGTCGGTTTTTACTAGGAAAAAACCGATGTCTATCTACATATGCCGATTAAAAAATTATTCTCGATCAATGACCATAGTCGTCAGTTTCTTTTGAAAACCGATGCTCAAAGGGTGTGAAAAATTTCCCGGGAACAACGTGAGAAAACCCATAAGCGTTGGTCATTGTAGTAAAACTGACGACCAAAATGTTTCCAATTTCTGTCTCGTGAATAACCTTTTGTCGTCAGTTTAATAGTTAATAACTGACGCCATATGTTAAATTTTGGAGGTAATTTTTTTCACTGGAAATTTTGGATTTGGCGGTTAATTTTAGGCGTCGGTTTATTATTAGGGAACCGACATTGAATAAAAGCGATACCCGTGTCTGGTCTCCCTTCACAGATAGATGTCAGTTTTGTTATTAAATCGACACTTTAGGTTTTAGGTGTCAGTGTATTGATACAACCAACGCCTTTAAAAGTGACGTTATAAGCCATTTCTGTAGTAGTGATACACTAGCGGTGACCTCATGAACTATACTATGGAATTGACAAAATTCCAAAAATAAGTTTGATGTATATTCTCCTCCCCTATAAGACCTTAATCACTTAAGTACTTTACTAGTTTCGGTTCCCAATTCTTTCTTAAAAATGTTCAATTCATCCAATGCTTCATGTTTACTTTAGAGTAAATTAACATAACAATATCTACTTGCGTCGTCAATAAAAGTTACAAAATAATACTTTTGATCCATAGTAGCAATCCCATTAAATTCACAGATATCAATATGAACTAAATCAATATTTCTGAATTCCTATTAACAGATTGAAAAGGTTTCCTAGGTCATTTAGGTAGCACATAGATTTCACATTTAGTATTGATAATGTATGATTTAGGTATTAAATTGAAATTCATCATACGATTCATTAAGACAACATTAACATGTCCCAAACATGAATGCCAATCATCAAATGATACAAGATTCATGCATACAAAACTATTATCATTCAAATTTAAAACTATATTTGTAATAGGTTCAACAAGAATCTTAAAATGGTTCACCATATCACATAAATATCCCTTTCCAAACAATAAAGAATCATGAAAGGTGAGTAATTATTACATGATAACATTTGTAGTCTATTCTAAAACCAACTCTAACTAAAATTGTGCCACTAATAATGTTGCGTCAAATTGATGGAACATGTCTGACGCTATGGAGCGTAAGAACCTTTCCCAAAGAAAACATTAGGTCCATCCATTCTTTGCCTTTCACTTCTACAATGCTGGAATCACCCAAAGTCACCGATCGACCTTTAGAGTTGTCAGTACACACATGTATATTAGCCCCAATTTCTATTATCCAATATAGTGGTTCAAAAATGGAAAAAAATCAGTTCTAATAAACACATACCCATCATTGAGGTTCAAGGATGCAGTCATCATGTGGACCGCAACCTCCTCAACTACATATTTCACATATTTCATTGCCTTCTTTGAAGGACAATCCTTGTTCTAGTGGCCCACCTATGCACAAGTCCAACAAGGTTTGTTCTTTAGTTTCTTCTGGATCTTGGTCTTAGTTTATGCATATTATTTATTTTCTTATCTTTAGTTTTAGCAGTACAAAAATTGACACTAGGGTTTGCATCAGTAGGCACCTTGACAAACTTCTCTTTTAAGTGTTCTTCTTGTATGATAATATCCCTAATCAGATTATTTATTGATAAGTCTCATTTGTGATGCTTAAGAGTCATGTCAAACACTTCCAAGGACTTAGGGAACTTTTATATGATCAAATTAATGACGAACTTCTCAGGAAATTCTATCTTTGCTTGTGGAAGTTTATGGCACAAGAGATGAAAGTCATGTTTTTGATTAGAAATGGACTTACCCTCAACCATATGAAGTTTTTGAAATTTAGACACAATATTTTCAACACCCTGGTTTTCATTACAAAAATTCTTTAGCAGTGCCGCCTACAAAACTTTAGAAGTAGTAACATGAGGGTTCGACTATTAATCATATAGTTTATTATTTAAAGCAAATAGAATCAACCCTCGACGTGAAATATCACACATCTTCCAGTTAGAAATCTTATTTGCATTATTAGGGACAGACTTGTCAGATTTAGGCTCAAGCTCTTCTATGTACTGATCGAAACCACCATGTTTAGCCAGATTTACATCTAACTATGCCAATAGGCAAAGTTGGTACCAGTAAATTTCTCATGTATATTAGTAGTATCAATTTTATTTGCATAACAAACATGAGCGACCATTGTTAATTAACGATAAATAATGATTTCTTTAAGATTGTTGTAAATGTTAGGTCTTTGTTGTTACATGCAATAGTAACAAGTGCAATTTGAATAACATGTTCAAACCAGATCCTGATAAGAGGTAGAATAATAAACATTGTTGGAGAAAATTAAAACAAAGTTAGGAACTTAGACTAGATTGTTCGTTGAAAAATAAACATGTTACTTAAACAAATTAACAACCCGCAATTATTCTGGATAGGCTCCGTTCTTCTAGTTGACCAAGTCACAAACATGAGAGAACGTCTCGCTGAGAATGACGAGATGACCGCCAATGAAGCTCAATGACTACAGAAACCATCGCCTGATAGATCATGTCTCAGAAGGGAGAAAGACACTCACATTGAACAAGAGGAAAACCTCCATGAAGCAACTTGTAAGCGACTACATAAAGCTCTTCTTTAGGGTTTGCAAAACATGAACAAAACAACTAATATATTCATTTGAGATGTGTTTAACCATAATGACCAAAGCATTATTTATAGTCCTACACATAATAAAATCATATTCCCATTAGGACACGATCACTTGATCCCACTTGTGCACATTTCCAAAAAAAACCGCAAGGAAAACACTTTCAAATTAGGATTAATAAATCTATTTTGGAAAAAAAATATTAATTAAATTACTAATTAATTAATTAATTGCATATATGTATCTTAGTGTAAAAACAAGACGGAAGACAATTCCCACAAGCCACAAGACACAAGCCACAAGCCCGAGCCTAGCTAGGCTAGGTGAGGTGAGGAGTGGCACTCGTGTGTGTGTGTGTGCGTTGTGGTCATCATACCCACCAAGGAGGTGAGCATACTCTTCTCTAGGACCCTTTGGACACTAGTGTCACATTTGATCATATATATAAGGACCACAAATGTTCTAGGAGTGAGCAATGTGAGATACAAATCTTCACCATTTGCATGAGACACAAAACTACATTTCCTTCATGTACTAGTTGCACTACATCAGGCTTAAGTCATGCTATATACATGGATAACATCCATATATCTAATATGTTATGCAATTTAATTAACATTTTTACATGCCAAGTTAAGAATCAGATAAGAAATGATATAATAAATAGAGAAGGAGAAACAAATGAAATAGTTATAAAACTCAAAGCAGATCACTCTCTTAAAAAAGAGAGACATTATTTAAAAAAATCAGCACTTCGTCATTATCTGGATGTAGATTGTTATTCTAATTGATTCAGTCACAAAACTATAGTAGAAGATCAACTCTCTCATATGAAGACGACGAACAACGCCATTGATTCAACTTAGTGTTGTTAGGTATCACCACCCAACAGATAGCTTCAAGGGAAGAAAGGACAACAATAAGGATCTCATGTTTAGGATAAGAACTCCATGAGAGGATTTTGCAGCAACGGGAAGAGACTTTACAAAGAAAAATACAACAAGACAACAAAATAAGAATGAAAGACTTATATCTCAGATATTTGTTTAACCTCAAGCTTGAGGCTTTATTTATAGTACGTACATATTTATATGATTCTATTTTCATTTTAATGCAATCACACAATCACTCTTATACACTGAAAAAAGAATATGAGGAGTCTCTTTTCAACTCAAAAGGAACACAACTAATTTAATAATTAATTAATTAATTAATTAATTAAGTAAGTAAGTAGTTATCGCATTGTGTGAAAAGAATATTGAATAAGGAAGCCAATTTCCAAGTCATATTACTAGGTTGCACAATGACAATATTTTTTCTCGACATCTCATATGTACTATTTGCACCTACATTTTGTTTCAACCATGCTAACTATTATTAGTTAGTGCTACTATAAATAACAATATCCCACAAAGTCTAATGTGTAGCATGCTCTGCCACTCGGTCCTTTATACTGTGCTTTCAGGATGTACCTTTTGGTTTGAACCATGCTGGAGTTACCCAACATAGACCCTTGCAGGAACTAGGTGAAGTAATGTATTGAACCTAAACCTTGGGTGTAAAAATATTGGTTGGTAACAACACAATAAACACAATTGAAACAAAGAAATAACAATGCGTTAATGGAAAAATAATCAAATAAAAAGTCATGATTGATATCAGGGAACAATGTCATTCCCTTGTTACGACCTGCACAACATCAATCATTTAGTTAGAGTCACCAAGGATATGATGTTAGCATCTAAGAAGCATAAATTATGTGTGTAAAATGTAAGTGTACATGTTGCATAATATAGGCCTACATGGACTGACTATTGAACTCAGGGAAATGTTTTCTAGAAACTACTACTAATGTCAACCTAATCAACTAGGCCTATAAAAAGCCATTGCATGGTTGCTTAGTGACTAAGAACAAGGAATAAAATCTTAACTAAATGGTTGTGATGGATAACTGATGGATTAATTAGGATTACAGTTTCACCATAGTATTCATTAAATTCAACTACATTTCATTAATAATTTTTTACCCTTATCCCAAGACTAAATACATGTAGCGAGTATTACTGTAAATAGTGGGACTTTGGGGACCACCCTAAATTCATGAAAATAAATTTGCATAAACCAACATGAATAAAATTATGACCAAATAAAAGGGGTGCATTATTTTATTCTAAAAAAATAAATATAGAAACTTAGTTTGTGGCAGTGAAAAATAAAAAATCTAACTATTACACAAATTCATTGTTCATCTTAAGATTTATCCTTATAGTCAAAGTCTAAACTACAAATCTAATTATTAGGATCATATTGTGGTGAGCAAACTTGCCATCTTGGAACTCATTCCTTGCACTTGGTTCTTAGAAAAGTCCTCTCCTCCCTGAACCTTGAGCTAAGCTAACTTTGAGTGGGTTGAAAAACAACATGGATGGAAAAGAAAGTCAAAAGAAAGTAAGTCAACAAATGTTGGGTATGCACAAACTAAAATAATTGGGAATTAATTTAAATGAGATAAGATTTAAAATTAAGGGATGTCCATAATGATATATTTAAAATAGAATATTTTTCCAAAAATATTTAACATGTCCAAAAGATGAGACGCTTATTAACAAGTATATGATTAATAAAATATTTCTTTCCATGCTCACATAAACATAATTGCAAAGATAAATAGCTGCATGGCTATAAATAAACACTAACTAGCATATATTGAAAACTAAGTTAGAAACACATATGTATTTCATACCAAAAGGTAGGAGGACTAAAACCTCAATGCCAAACAAATATAGTAAGTTACAACGGAATATAACTAAGTGCATGGCAAGGGAATAAAACCCAATGACTAATATCATATGTGTTAGGGAAATAGAACCCTATCCCTGGAAGGGGAATAAGATCCTAAATGCTAAAAGCCTTTTATTTTTCTCTTTTTAGACCATTTCCAGGTCAGTGATCCTCTTTATATTAAGTTTACATCAAATGGGATCAAAGGACCCAAAAAAGTGGTAAGAATAGGTCTGAAGACCATCTATGTGGTATCAAAATTTACAAGTTTGGAAAATATGAACAAGGAAGAGTACTTTCAAAAGATGATAGAATTGTCCACAATTTAGTCAATGCCTCATATGGAAAAAAAAATATTTCGTCATGATCTAATATCAAATTTAAAATAGAGTAGATATACATACCTTGACTTGAATATTAAGTCAAAGATTAGATCCTAATCCTCCTTGTCTAAAGTAATCTCAACCTTGAGTGGAATTGGGTTGAAATAGCAGAATGATGGGCCACAATGCCCAAAACAGGTTCTCCAAGTTCCAAGTTCCAAGTTCTAAGTTCCGAGTGGTAGAGCACAATAATAGAGGAGGAATTGGTAGCGGGAAAAGTCTAAGAGTGGTATGGAGGAATCAGAGATAATGTCCCATATTTACATGGTTAGGTCCTAGGATTTCTATGATGGGATTGGAAGACACTTGTGTCCCAAGCTTTAGGCATTTCTAGAATACGCCATGATAGGCTTCGAGTAGACCCACATTAGATGTTGGAGAAAGTATAGAAAAGTTAATAAAGGAAAAAATGGAAGGGAGAGCGAGAGAAGGAATTAGAAAACAACAAGTATACTACATGTATAGTGAAAGGGAAAATAAAACGTGATAGGAAGAAAATTAGAAACCATATCAAACAGAATGTATTCATTTAGAAAGTAACAATTAATGATTCCAATTGTATATTCTCTTTCTAAATTTATCTGAGGATCCAAAAATAAAATAAATTTTGACACATAGGTTAATGAAGATATGTATAATTCAAAATTTACATTAGTTTTCATTTTTGCAATGTTCAATATGTTATTTACTTTATTCTAATCCTTTTAGAATTATTTTGTTAATTTATTTTATAATTTGTATATGGACCCTAATTGTATCCAACAAAAATGGAATTAGCCAATTGGACGAATTAATACACAAGAAATAAATTTAACATTACTTTCTTGTTTACAAGTTGTATAGTGGATTATTTCATATACATTAACATTTTACTTAACATATAGGCTATTTATGATCCTTTTGAAATTTTCCACTCATGAGAGAAATAAAGACTATCTTATATTTCCTCAATCTCTCATCATTATCCTCAACTATGTTTATTGCTAATTTCTTTCATATAATAGTAACTTAATTTTCCAATACATGTTAATTGTTTCCATATTATTATAAACATCTAATAAAGATAAAAAAGAGGGGAAATCATACTCTTTCTATTTTTTATTATTAAAATTTTACGTCTAATTATTTAGTACATATGAGTGTGATTCTATTCTTTACATATTTATCAATTTGTGTGTTTTAAAAATAATTTTTTTATTTTATTTCTTTTATGATAACATTTTCCATGTGTGTAAAATATTATTTCTCATTACGTTACACCACAATGTTTTTATAACAATTTGTACAATTTTGTTTACATTCTTCATTTAATATATTACATGATCACTTTTTTTTATAATAAATTCAATATTTTTGGCCTTGTTTTTCGTTTTCTTTTCTTAAGAAATTTGAGGCATGTAGCAACTCTTTAAAGATGTGCAACATATCCTACGAGAAAACTTAAACATGAGGAAAAGGATTTTAAAATTAATTCTTCATGTTGTGGTTGTTTATCATTTATTTAATATTTTGGTCTTTAATATACATTCCCTCTCCTAAAATACACTAGGATGTCCATATATTGTGGAAACTTGTACAAAAACTAATTTTGCATGTAGATTTTGGATTTGAGGTTTATTTCCAATTTTGAAAATTATTAGTATTTTTATTTAACACTTTTGGCTCTTAATCTTATTTTATTCTCTAAATAGAATTTGAATAGATATCATTATGAAAATAATGTGAAACATGGCATGGAAGGGAATTGGGACACAAGGAACACGTTTTTACCATAATATTTTTCTTTTGAAATTCCCTTTTATGAGTTATGGCACCATTAGAATGTTTGGCTGATTATCATTATTTGTATCAAAACATTATACATTTCTCATAAACATCCACTCAGTTGAGTCTTATTATATTCCATCCATTTTTGAAAGAGCTATATATTATTATTTTGAACAAAATTATACATTTTACTTATTTACCATATTTAATCCATTAATTTCATATTTAATTAAATAATAGAGAATTATTAATATTTATGGACATGGAATGAAAAATTGTTACGTAAAAGCATATTATTTATTTTTTATTTAGCCATTATGTTAGTAAAGAAAATACATGTAACATATTTCATGATTATATTAAATGTTGGCACATTATTATGTAAGTGTGTTTTAACTTTTATCCTTGTTTGGTGAAATCTATGAAAGCAATTCTTACAAGATCTATTATTGTGGAATAGGGTATGATTTTATGTTTTGCTTCGTTACAACAATCCACCTCTTAAAGAGGATTTTGTCCCAGAAATACAAACAACCTAAATTAAGAGTCTGTACGATAATTCTATATTATGAGTATGGTTTTTTTGTATCGATTGCTGCAACATTTTCTTAAGGATGCTAGATGTGTCTGCCCAAGTTCATTCATGTAGAAAGGTTTGTTTAATTACCACAGTTAAGATGTAGTAATTGCAGATATTTAAGTTTGATTAACTGTACAACAATTAAGTAATGTGGTTTTAGTCCAATATCATTAGCTAGTTTTCTATTTCTTGAAGAGTAAGGCTTTCTATATGGGTAGCATGAAGTACGACATCTATGTTCCAATAGATATTTTCCAGGTCAAAGGAATCAGTTGGCCTAATAGGTCGGTCATCTTGAAACATAGACATAATGTATAAGGGAAAGGGTTTTGAGGATGAATTTTCGAAATTGTTAGATTGATGAGTGCAATTGTGCTCTCATACCATCTTGTAAAGAGTGGTTCCTAGAAGGGGACCCTCATAACTTAATTCTAGAAAATAAATTTGCATAAATCTCAATGAATACAATCATGGAAAAATAAAAGGTTTGAAATATTATTTTCTAAAATAGATGAATACAGAACATAGTTTGTGGCTGTAGAAAATAAAAAATCAAACTATTACACAAATTCATTGTTCATGTTAACATTGGGTCTTATAGGAAAAGTCTAAACTACAAATATAATTATCAGGATCATATTGTAGTGAACAACCTTTCCATCCCAGAAATCATCCTTGCACTTGGTCCTAAGAAAAATCCTCTCCTCCCTGAACCTAGGGCTGAGCTAACTATGAGTGAGTTGAAAAACAACACTCAGGGAAAAGGAAGTAAAAAAAAGTATGTCAACATAATGACATAATTGGGCATAGAGTAAAATAATTGGTCATTAATTAATGTGAGATAATATTTGAAATAAATGGATGTCAATAATGAGATATTCCAAATACAAGAGTTTACCAAAATGATTTAGCATGTCCAAAAGCCGAGGCACTAATTAACGAGGATTAGATTAAAAAATGTTTCTTTCCATAATCACATCCACATAATCACAAAGATATAAAGTTGCATGGTGATAAATAAACATTGAATAATGTATACTAAAATGTAAGGTATTAACCCATATGTATTTCATACTCAAAGGACAAGAGGACTAAAACCCCAGTGCCAAACAAATATAGTAAGTTACATGGGAATATAACCCAGTGCATGGCATGGGAATAAAACCAGTGCCAAAAAAATTATTTGTGGCAGGGTAATAGAACCTAGTTCCTGGTAGGGGAATAAGAACGAGAAGATATAAAAAAATAAGTGGCAGAGGAATAAAACCCAATGCATATATGAAGTCACTACTTATAGTTATGACTAGTCAATTATCCATGAAAATTGGGAAGGCAAGAATAATTTTTTTTGTAAAAGATGAAAATATTAAATTTACATCAAATGGGTTCAAAGGACCTAAGAAAGTGGTAAGATTAGGTAAGAATACCATCAATGTGGTATCAAGATTAACAAGTCAGGAAAATATTAACAAGGAAGAGTACTTTCAATAGATGATAGAATTGTCCACCATTTAGTGAATGATTTATATGGTAAAGAGATATTTAGTCTTGATGTTATGCCAAATTTGAAACAGAGTAGATGTACATACCTTGACTTGACTATCAAGTCAAAGATTGTATCTGAATCCTCCATGTTTAATGTCATCACAACCATGGGTGGAATTGGGTTAAAATAGTTGAATGGCGGGCCACAATGCCTAGAATAGGTCCGCCAATTTCCAAGTTCCCGGTGACAGAGAACAAGACTAGAGGAGTTGTAGAGGGAAACATGTACGAGAGGTGCGGTAGAATCAAAGACAATGTCCCATATTTATATGGTTAGGTCATGGGGTTTCTATAATGGGGCTCGGAGATGCTTGTGTCCCAAGCTTTAGGCATTTCTGGAATATGCCACGATAGGCTTCGAGTAGACCCTTATTAGATGTAGGAGAAATTTAATAAAGGAAAATGAGGAAAGGGGAGTGAGAGAAGGAATTGGAAGATAAAAAGAGTAGCAAACGAAAAGGAAAAAAAAGGAAAATAAAACATGATTGGAAGAAAATTATAAACCATATCGAATGAAATGTATTAAATCAAATTATTAACAATTAAGATTTGCAATTGTATTTTCTATTTCTAAATAAATTTGAGTGTCCAAAAATAAACTAAATTGTGATAGATAGGTTAACTAAGACATGTAGAATTCGAAAATTATATTAGTTTCCATTTCTGAAATGTTCAATGTGTAATTTAATTTTGTTTGAATCCTTTTAGAACAATTTTGTTAATTTATTTTATAGCTTGTATATGGAAACTAGTATTATCCAACTAAATTAGAATTTGGCAAGTGGACCAATTAATACATGAGAAATAAATTTGACATTACTTTTTTTGTTTAAACATTATATAGTGTATTATTCCTTATACATGAACATTTTACTTACTATATTGGGTATATATGATCCTTTGCAAATTTTCCACTCCTGAGAGAAATAAAGAATATCATATATTTCCTCAGTCTCTCATCATTATCCTCAACTATGTTTATTTCAAATTTCATTCAGATAATAATAACTTTGTTTCCCAATACATGTTAATTGTTTCCATAATATTAATAACATTCTATAAAGATATTAAAGAGGGGAAATTGTATTCTCCTACTACTTTATAATACTAACATTTTACATCTAATTATTTAGTACATACAAGTGGGATGCTATTCGTTACATATATATTAATTAGTGCATTTCAAAAACAAATTTTTGATTTTATTTCTTTTATGATAATATTTTCATGCGTGTACAATATCGTTTTATATTATGTTACACCATAATTTTATTTATAACAATCCATACAAGTTGATTTTATTATTCATTTAATATATTAGATGTTTTCTTTTAATAATAAATTCAATATTTTTGGCATTATCATTCATTTTCTTTTCTTAAGGAATTTACGCATCTAGAAACTTCAGAAAGATGTGAAATTTAGCCTACAAGAAAAATTGAACATGAGGAGAAACATATTACATTTAATTCTTCCTGTTTTGGTTGTTTAGCATTTTATTTAATATTTTAGGCTTTAATTGACAGAGTGTTGATGACAGTCATTTACCTAAATCTCTTCCCATCATCGTTGGTAGTCAATGCTAAGTCTTGGTTCTAAAACCTCAAGCCTGAGTCAATTGAAACCTGGGGACAAATGATAAATGGTTTCTTCAAGCATTACTTTCCACCCCAGAAGATGAAGAAGTTGAACAAGAAGATCATAAACTTCAAGAAACAGGTAGAGGAGTCATACTCGGAAGCATTGAAGAGGTTTCAAAACAAGCTGAGGAAGGTCCCTCATCATGGGATGGACTTGTATGGCTAGGAGAAAATCTTCTATTATTGGTTGCATCAGGGAGAAAGAACCATGCTTGACAGTGCATGGACATGCTTCTTCCTCAACAATAATTGGAAATTTAACCATCACTAAGTCACATTTCTTATATCTTTCATGTTTTATCTACACTAATCATGTATCATTACCACAAACTGGGCCTCGGTGGCGTCGAGTTGTCGGCTGACTTGACACCCTTGAAATGTGTCAATTCAATAGACAAGCGTGTTGACAGATCCAACTTGTTGTCTACGAATTCTAACTTGATTTAGTTGCAAAATTTGGTAGCCATGACTGTCATATCGGTGAAACCAAAACAATGAAATCTCATAACTTATAGAGTCTTGATGGTGACTCAGTAGCACAATACGTTTCTTTAGGAACATTGACTCCATACTCAGCAACACCGAGTCTGATCTTGATAGCACAAAAATTTCAGGAATTCCCTGTTGGATTTTTGCATCATGTTTGTACTAACAACATTGATGTCAATAGCACTGAGCTCTAGTGAAAGTGCTTGGTTTACTTGAAACAAGGGAAACAAAATATAAGTTTGCATACCAATTGATAATTCAGCACAATCCAGTCTCAATATTTGATGCAAGAATGATTCAGGGGATGACAATGATAAACAATGGAAAAACATATCTCAAAATGAACAATTATGCACTAAATGAATGAAAAAAAATACAAAATAAAACTCAGTGCATCAAAATCTCCTAAGATTGAATGTTTCTTTCCCTAGAGCAATACTACCTTTAGATTTATTCAAAATTGTAAGCATGAGGACAAATCATATGAACTATATTTATTAACTACACCCACCTAATTGTTCCAAACCAACCTCACCAGCCACTAAACCAATAACTACTTTTAAGTGATCAAAAAATGTTCATTAAATATGTCCACACTTAGATCAATGAAATGCCATCAACAATGAACAATTAACATCATAATCAATAGGGCATACACTTGATATACCATGTGATTGCCTATGTACATTACTTTGCTCTACCTACACAACTATTTTGGAAGCAGTTCCTGATATATAAATGTATAAGGGGCTCAATCATATGTGTGTCCTAGCATACAAAGAAATTGGTGGAAATGAAGTAGGTGACTGTAAATACAAATCACAAGTAGCATCAAGTTTTGTTTTTGCAAAAACATAATAGAATGAATCTATAGAATGAAGGGACTGAAAATACATGATTCCTAATGCCTACCATCATGGTGGAATGATGAATGCACTAAATGTCTCATCCAAATGATGGGCGTGGGTGGAATAATGCATAAATGTAAACTATTTTTACCTTCTCCTTGAAAACAATTAATATTGAGTTCAAGGCATCTTTTCCTCCTTTACATGATACTTTTTCGTTTTCCCTCTTATTTTTAGAACAATTTATTCTTGGGCTTTGTTTAACATTCACCATTGCCTTTTCTTTTTACTTTTTTTTGTTTGGAGGAATTATGGATGTAGATCATTTAACTCCTAACAAGAGGATAAATCTACATAGATACATGTGCTAAAATATGAAATGAATGATAGACTAGGAAAATATAATCTAAATGAAATTTATTATGCAATTAATTGATATTTACATCTCTATATTTTTTGTTTAAATGCACTAAAAAGAAACTATGTTATGTAGTGTAGTCAAAAGAAAATAATTTGGGTTACTTCGTCATCTGAGGTGGTGAATGAAATATCATGATAGGTTTGTCAAATCACATGATCAAGAGACAATGCATTTCTTAACTATGATATACCCCTCTCCTATGAACCGATTTATAAGGAAATCTTATAGTTTCTTTCTAAAAAATACTATTTAAAGTCTTTTACTTGTTTGGTTAGTTTGGTGTCAAACACTATCTCTTATTAGTGTTGCTTTAGACTTTGCACACAAGCTTAAATAGAATGATCATTTTTTATTTTAAAATTCATTGCAGGAGTAGAAAAACATTCTTTTTTATATTATGGATGAAATCATGATAAGTAAGCTCTACAATTAAACTAGATAGATTCTAGATCCAATTACTTGGACATAAGAAAAACTAGGACAAGATAGATAATTTGTAAGATAAGGTCGTTTGATCACTACCCTAAGCTTGAAGTACACTATTTCATCATAGTCAGAACTCAAACCAAGAGGTTGAATGATGGTACTAGATACTCATTATGATGGTGGTAGATGTAAAAGTTCCTATTTCCACTTGTGGAGATTGGATGGCACCAACCTTTGACTAGAAATGTCAGTTCCACCGACCATGGATTCAATGGTACCGATCTATATCGTCCTCTATCTTCCTTGAGCTTGATGGATCAGTACCACCAAGAAGCCTCTAACTGGTCTCTAGGATCCTTTCATGAAGCTCTGATTTCTCCTCAAAAAATTTTGGTGTTACCAATGAAGGCATCATTGTTATAGACATGAATTGACCACACACACTTTTTTAAACTGATAAGGAGTCGGTGCCATCAACTATGGCATCGACGGTATCAACCTAGGAAATTTTTCCACACTAAACAAATGCATCAAGGTACCTTTATTACATCAATTAAACATATATGACATCAAATAAGAAATGTAATTAATAAAAAGTCATAAACAAACATTAAATAACAAAAATGAATAATTGGGTTGCCTGCCATAAGTTCCCCTATTTGATGTCCTAGGCTCGACAAGGTCATTTGATTCACCCTAGGTTGTCACAAGATGGTTTTAGAGACTAATATGGTAGTCTCAACTCTACTATAATCAACTATCCCCAACCTCAAGTAGCCTCTACCCATGGCAATGATAATAGAACGACCTTCCTAATAACATTTCCCATCCTCACATATCCTGCATATACATGACTAAAAAATAAACAAGATAGATGATTTTGTTTAGTTTGACTAGCACATCCTCACACATCCCATATAGCCTCATAATTGTTTCGTCCACCAATTGGATTGTCATTGATGTAATGGTTGTTTTCTTCAAACTGATCTTCTGAAAGGTATAGAGAGACATGAGATTTATGATTTTCTCATAGTCACAGTGCTCTTGTTAAATTTTTTTACTGCAAATGGAACAAGGGATTGAAAAACATCTTGGATACTTTCTGTTTGGGAAGAACCCTCCTTGGATCTTATAACTCACCACTTCATCAACACACAAGACATATATATATCTTTTATCTATCTATTTTTTTTATCACATCCTCCAAGAATCTTCAAGACGTAGGGATTTTTTCTACCGCCTCCACATTTGAGAGTTAATGTGGAGATTTCAAAAGATATCTATGATTTTTATAAATGTCTTTTTCTCATTTCTCAACTTCAGAATATCTGGGAATGGCTCATGTGGCTTCTTTGCACGCTTGTACATAAGAATGTCTGGGACAATAGGGATATCCTCCCCTAAGCTTGAATCAACACCACCTCCTAGGATAGAATCTAGCATATCTCCTACAAGTGAGGTGACATGTGGCTGCTCCTCAATTATGGGTGCCTCCTTATTGACCATGATTGTTTCACTACAAAGAAGAGCCTTCACCTGATCTTGTTTCACGAGGACATTTTTTGGAAATGGGGGCATGGACATAATAATGGTGGAAACATGAAGTTGATTGTCTTACAAAAAATGATTTAGATGGAGGTCCTTGTTACGTTCTTCTAGCCCTATATTTATTATGTGCACATGTAAGAAAAATGATGTAGATGGAGGTCCTTGTCACGTTCTATAGGAAAATGGAACTTTTGGCACATACACCCAATCCGATTATGGATTGTTCTGATCTGGCAACTCCTTAGTAATGTGTTCTATTTACTTGAGAATAGAGAATAAATTATCTTTATGATGCTACCAAGATCTCTCTTTGTTCCCAAGAAATCTCTGTTGAATGGTCTTCTTTATTGATGCCACCTCCGCTGCTAGCTCTGAGATCTAGTTTTCAATATTCTCAATTTGAATGGTCCAGTAAAGCCTCGTTCAAAACTCACTAGTAGGGAAAATTATTATATCTTCCTTGTTCTCTTACCCTAAAGAAAAATGACAATGAATCAAAATTTCAATATGAAGCCCTTAGCCACACAAGGTAAATGAATTAGTCATTTCCTCTTATTGATTCAGGAACATCCATATCATTGCTCCCTTTATACTCAATATATAATTATAATTGATTTAAAGTTTATTTATTTATTCCAAAGTCCCTCACATCACAAGGTCAATTTATATGTATAAATCAATATTCACGTCACCTTTCTTTCCTCTACGTGTAAACCCTGACACTTTTGTATAGTTTTATTTGTGTTTTCACCATCAGGCAGGCATACAGTAGTAATATATGCTAAGAAATCCCTTATCTCCTCGAATTGCACACATATAAAATCAATGCATGCATTAAGCAACATAAAGAAATGTTCCTTAATTTACTGCTCATGAGGAATTAACTGGTAGTAATCCTTGCTAACAAACACCTTCCACCCTCAGGTTACACATATGTCTAACATCAACTCCCTTGATCTATGGAAGGAAATGTTCCCCAAAAGGTTGTGCATAGCCTAACCAATCATCTACTATGGTTGTCTAGATTTCCAAATCTAGGAAGACATGATTTAATAGGTCAACCATGGACCAACTATTGTAATATGATTCATGTAATCAATAATCAACAACATGTATTCAATCCTATCTACCTTAATGGGGGCATGTCTTGTTGATATTTATGTCATAAAATGTGAACTCCTTCTCTTCACTTCCAGATGAGGTGCCATGTTCCTGATCTATTTCATTGTGAGTCTATCCATCTGAGCATTCTATTCAGTGATCTCCCTAGATTACATAGCACTTTTAATTGTTGTTGTTGCTTCTATCTCTTTTCCTTAGTACTAATTGTTGGACATAGTTTACAAGATTTTATGACATCTTGTAGCCATATTGTTCAATACGAAACATGCCCCTTCCTTGTCAAGCGTAGTCCTCTCCCCTTTGTGTAGGCCATAGTAAAATGTTTTTGCCTAGACATGCAGGTCAATTGCATGATGAGGGACCATCCCAAAGCATGTTCTAAAATCTCTATCATGAAGATGGCATCAATCATTTCATCCCAGGTCTCTATCTATTCTAGTGGTAGAATGAGGAACCACACATTTGATTTGAATGATAGAGAATAGGAGAACAACTTCAGGTTTATGATTGTGGCACATGTCCACCCTCTACATGCCACAACATTTCACAAAGTTATTTATGTAACATCCCTGAACTGGGTTATGCTATAACTTGGAAGTTTTTCTTAAGTAAGTCATGTATAAACTTGTTTTAATCTTTTTAAAAGTAATTATGACTCTCCTTGAGTTTAATTTTTAAATTTGAGCTTATTTGCAAACGGTTTGTGCATTACATTATAGTTTGGGTGTAAACTACAATTTACCCAAGATGAAGGGTTATATTGCAATATGTCACATTTTGAATGTGTCCCAAGTGTCTTAGAATCATAAGAGAGAGAATGATGCTAAGGGGTGGCTTTTGGAGAGCCTAAGCTTCAAGTTAGATCTTGTTTGAATAATGCTTGTGCCTTGTGTACCAATTTTGGTGCAAATTGCAATTTAACCAAAATGTGATATGCAAAATAACACCTCTGGAGTGTCCCTACTCTCTATTGGTATCATCTAGAGAAGATATAAAGAAGGAGGCACCATGTTTGAATTGTTTTTGAGTGGTAGCATTCTTGGTTATGAAAAGACCAAGAAAAGATGTATAGTTGAAGCCTTTGTATTAGGTTGGATCGAGTTGTAGAGCTTATATGGGGATGCTTATCATCCAAGGAGCCATAGAGAAGATCCCATATCATTTTGTCAACTCTTGGCGTTTACCATGTAGGGTGAAGCACCTCAAGGAGGTGATGGATATTGATTTGCAACTTTCCTTAGAGAAAGTATATTGGTTTGTGAATAAAGTGATGTCGAGTTGAAATATCTTGCTCAACAAGATAACTAAGGGCAAAAATCTTATCCCTAGATTATCCTAAAGTGTTTTTCATGTCAATATAAATATTCATTCTTGGACACATGTCAACTATGCATAGATACATGGAACCTCGTAGTGTAAAATGATGACACCTCTTATACACTCTCTTTCATGAGCCTCAATTATATATACCACTCCTTTCACCTACTAGTGAATCTTTTCAAACCATATCACTCGATTTCTCATAGATATCGTCCAAGGAAGTAATAAGCAAGGAGACTTGATCCATTAAGCTTAAGAGGAGTTATGAATGAGTCTTGTATCTGTGATAAGTTCATCTTCAACTCGGAACATGAAGCTTTAGAGTTTGAAGCTTTAAAGTTATTCTTGAGGTGGGTTATATAACTTGAACCCAATTATGTTATTAGTTACCATAAATCTTTCTATACTTGATGATCTACTTTCCATTTCGAGTTTTCTTGAATAATTGATGAATCTATGAGTTCTAATAGTTGCATATATCTGTTGTCCATGAACTAGAACAGTAAGGAATGAAGTCTAGAGCTTGATGATGATGACATCATCATGGCACAAACTGATATCGAGTTGAAGTACCTCTAACTCTGTATGGTGATGTGCATATACCACTAACTTGTTATGGTGATGACTGACACAAGTACCCACCTCAGGCATGACATGGTGATGAACATTCACCTCATGAATGATATGAGTGACACAAACACACACCTTATGCACGATATGGTGTCAAACGCACACCTTATGCACGATATGGTGTCAAGCACACACCTTATGCACAATATGGTGTCAAGTATACACCTCTAACCCGATATGGTGTTGAAACCCAATATGGTGATATGAATCCTAATATACCTTGGAACCCCACACCCCTATTGGTTTGTATACTTTGTTTGGTTTAGACTAACATGTTGTCTAGGTTGCCATTTATCACAGGGTGAAGGATAGGATGATACCATGAAGGTTTAAAGAGGAATTGATAACACCAATTTTTGTGATGTTTTAGACTTTTTTCTGTTATCAAAACTGCCCTTTTTAACTATTTTCCTCACTTTTATATGCACTTTCGTAATAATTGGCCGAGCAATGCTCTTAATTTAATACTTCAATCTTTTGTAGAATTTTCCTCCCATTTTTGACCCAATAAGGCCATCCCGACCCACAAGCAATAAGTCCAACCTGCATCGGCCCTCCAACGACCCATACAAGCATTGCCCGACAGGGTGGCGCGACGCAACGACGCACGACACGGGGATGCTGCGCAAGAAGAAGCTGAAGGACAACACGCCCCTTACCCGACAGGGAGCCGAGCTCGCCACGACAAACCAAGCTTGTCACGCGACACATGCCACCCACCGGAAGGCGCCGTCCGTCAGATGACCGACAGCCAACATCCCTACGCCGGGCGATATGTGTATCGGCCGTCCACCAAACTCGCGAATACGGAGGACACGTGGCGCCCTGTGCACCATAACTTCCCACAACCGCTGCTTATAAATAGAAGCTACAGGGAGCCGAAAAGACAGTTCGGGGGAGTTCGGAACTCGGACAGTCGGGAGCTTTGAGTGATCTTCGGAGGAAACTGCGAGAGCAGGAGTATCACGCCCCAGTGCTCGTGCCAGGCGACACTAGGTGAGCCCTTCCTCATCCCGAGAGGGAGGGGATGGTTCACTTCTGACCGTCCTGGGCGACACTACGGGCCGATATCGGCCACGACAAGGAACGACACAAGTGCCAGATAGTAGAACGCGTCGCCCCATGCCCGACACAATATCGAACCTGATACACTTCGCCCGTCATGCGTGCTGCCCGACTTGAGCATATCGGCCAGGGTCCTTGAGCGATACAGTCGGTCGTCACGGTGTGCTGCTCAAGAGAGTGTGCCACCCGACACAACTATATTGGGCTAGGCTCTGATCGGTATCAGGCAGGACGAGCCGCTGTAGCCTGTCGCCCTTCTACATCAAGAAGGCGACACATATCTTTATTTCTGTTATTTAATTCTTTACTTATGCACTGTAATTAAGACCTTTACTGTTTATGGGAATGGAAAATCTTAATTACTTGCTGCTCTATGCTCGGTGCAATATGTTGGATGAATGCTATGTTTGATATCTGAACTCTAGCTTGCATGATTTGGATCGCGTTTCTTGATATAACAAACATCATTGGCTAGATTTTCTATAGAGTACCTAGGAGGAGTAGGAGGTGGAGGATTTACTTCAATGGATGTGTCCCCTTTGGTCCTGGCTCTCTTGTACCCAAAATCAATTCCCATTTTATCCATAGTATTTTTGGTAAGTCTTTGAGGACGCCTATCACTCTTGTAGCCTAACTCTTGTTGATTTTTGCCAAGAGAGTATTGAATAATTTGTCACAGAAAATTAGCATATAGAGGATTTCTAGAAAAGTCAAACTTATTGGATAGGATGATGCAAATAAAGTTCACAGGAATGCTTTCTAGTATAGCATAAATGAGGGACATCCTAAATTATGGGATTTCAGTTTTGTTTGTTCTAGAGTACATGTTATGGGAAATAATTAGGTCCACTACACTAGCTTCAGGGGTTAAAGATGTAGCATAATAAGTTCCCCTATGCTCATGAGATGAGTTATTAGGAAGGAAAATAGCCTTTTTGATGTCACTAAGGCTAATGGTGTTATCATCAGTGGAGAATTTGGACATATGATTTTCGATGGTTAGGTCTATGAATTCTCCATACTCTTCCACATATATATCTAGAATTTTATGGATGTAATTTTTGGAGAAACAAAAATCTAACCCATCAACCATGGAGGTGAAAGAAAATGGTTCATTGGAGTCCCTAGTAAGGTTAGCATAGAATATATTAACAGCTTGGGTGAACTAGAAACAAAAGGATGGGGGTTAGAAACTCCATCAAATGTTGCCTTGAAGATCTTAGAGAGATGAAGAATCATGATGAAGTTTTTGATGTCCATCGGGCATCAAGGAAGAGGGGTCTTTGAGGTGGGCTTTATGTAGAATTCTCCAGCACCAACAACATTGAAGGGAATGTTGTTTGTGATGCTCAAAGCTGGAATAAGCATTCTTCCCTTCCTCAAAGCTACTTTCTTATTCACACCACTAGTTGAAGAGGAAGCCATCTTGAGCAAATAGAGGTGGAAGAAGAGGTAGGGATGGTATTGGAAGAATGTTGCTTAAGAATACCTCTAAGGAACACTAGAGAAGTTATGGAGAAGAGATCAATTGTGGTGTGAAGAAAATGGGAAGATTGGGGTCCTTTTTATAGCAAAATAGCGGTTGACGAATTTGTCAACTGAGAGCCCAACGACTCTTTTTCAATGGCTCCTTGTAACAGCTAGTTCAGTCAATTTTAAGATTTCAAATTTTGGTCAGTGCGACTAAGGATTTGGACTTTTGTGCAAAAAAACTTTGGTCCATGAGATTTCTAGAAGAATCTCGATTGAGAATCGCATTGTCGACCGAGGGTCCCATTGAGTGAAACTCGGTCAAGAATTTTTTTTGACTGAGTAATTGTCGACCATATATGATACTGTGAGTAGTTTTTTGAGTTTATTTAAGCTTGTTTAAGTGCTTGTTCATGATAATAAACAATTGTGGCTAGTTAAAGGAATAGTTCTGAAATTGAATTCACTATGAATCATGTGAATTTTAAGTTATAAAATTGTCAAGAATTTAAAGCACAAATATCAAAGATAACATCTTTTAGGGGAGTAATGAGTAACCACTTTCTAATATATTAAAATTCCTCTAAAGGAAGAGGTTTGGTAAAGATATTAGCTTGTTCTTCTTCTGTATTAACATGATGTAGGGATATGTTAGTTTTAGAAATATGATCTCTTAAGAAATGATGTCAAATCTCAATATGCTTGGCACAACTATGTAAAACATGCTTGGCGTAGAGGAAAATCCAAAGCCATAGTCATTCAAAACTTGTTTCATATAGAGTACTTGAGCACAATATGAGCCAGCATCCACATATTCGGCTTTAGTGGTAGATAGGGCAATTGTATTTTGTTTCTTACTAAACCAAGATGCTAAGTCTCTTCCTAGTAAGAAACAACCACCACTTGTGTACTTGTGAACAAGTCGACAACCAGCATAATTGACATCAGTGTAAACTATTAAATCCAATGATTGTCCTTTAGGATACAACAAACCATAGTCGATAGTACCGACGAGATATCTTAAATTTCTTTTGATAACTTGAAAATGAGTGTGCATTGGTTTTGATTGAAATCTAGCACAATCCAATGGAAAACATGGTATCTGATCTAGAAGCAGTTAGATATAGCAAGCTACCAGTCATGGCCCTATACAAGGAATTGTCAATGGGTTCACCATCCTTGTCAATTTTAGCAGAAGTGGCAAAGGGTGTGGTAGCATGTTTGCAATTTTTTATACCATATAATTTTAAGAGTTCCTTAGTGTATTTCTCTTGGCTTAGAAAAATTTTGGCAGGTGTTTGTTTTATTTAAAAACCAAGGAAAAATACTAATTCTCCCATAAGGCTCATTTCAAATTCTTTTTGCATGATTTCACTAAATTGATTACACAAAGAATCATTTGAAGAACCAAAGATAATGTCATCAACATATATTTGAACAACAAGAAAATTTGATTCAAATGTTTTGAAAAATAATATTGAATTTGATGTTCCAATTGAGAAGCCATTATCAAATAGATAGTTTTTAAGTCTTTCATAGCAACTTCATGGTGCTTGTTTTAGCCCATAAAGAGATTTCTTAAATTTTTAGACATGATCAAGCTTGTCAGGAATCTCAAAACTAGGTGGATGAGAAACATAGACTTCCTCTTCTATGATTCCATAAAAAAGGGCAGTTTTTCCATCCATTTGGAATAGTTTGATGTCTTTATGGGAAACTAGAGCTAATACCATTCTTATAGATTCAAATCTAGCCATGGGTGCATAGGTTTCATCAAAATCTTTCCCTTCTTGTGGATTATATCCTTTAGATATCAACCTAGCTTTTTTTCTAACTACTTCCCCATATTCATTAAGTTTGTTTCAAAAAACCCACGTAGTACCAATGATAGTTTTGTCTTGAGGTTTAGGAACTAAGTCCCATACGTAGATTTTCATAAATTCATTTAGTTCTTATTGCATAAACATTATCCAATATTCATCTTTTAGAGCTTCATTTAACTTCTTAGGTTCAACAATTGATACAAATTCCATATTTGCAACATCTCTAAATGATGATTGTGTTTTTATTTTATCAAAAGGATTTCCTATGATTAAGTCTTCAGGATGATCCTTAATTAATCTAGGAATAGGTTGTTGTGACTCATTATTATGTTGTTCCATTTCAGATTTTGATCATCTTTTGTTGATATCGTTAGATCCTAAATTTGATAAGTAATATCATTGACGTTTTCATTTTCAATTTCATTTTCAGCACTTTGAGTTGTCATTTCATGAAATGTGATATGAATTGATTCTTAAACTTTTCTAGAGATATTATTGTAAATTCTAAATTCCTTACTAGAAGTTTAATACCCCAAGAATAATCCTTTATGTGATTTAGGGTCAAATATATCTATATCATCCTTTGTATTTAAGATGTAACAAGGTGTACCAAAAGTATGAAAGTAGTCAACTCTTGGTTTCTTATTGAAGATGAGTTCATAAGGAGTTTTCTTAACATGCGAGTGAATTGTTACATGATTTAATACATAAAGTGTTGTGTTTACTGCTTCATCCCAAAAGGTTTTAGGAGTATTATGTTCATGTAACATTTTTCTAGGAATTTCTTGTAAAGACCATATTTTTCTTTTTACTATCCCATTTTGGTTTGGGGTACTTGGAGATGAAAAATTATAGGTGTACCCTTGTGATGTACAAAATTCTTCAAAGATGTGATTTTCAAATCCCCCACCATTATCACTCCTAATGGTGCATTTTTTTGTAGTTCATTTTCATATTTAGAACAAAATTCAATAAATATTCTACTTTTATCATCTTTAGTTGAAAGAAAATGAACCCATATGTATCTACTATAATTTTCAACAATAACAAGGCATTGTCTTTTACCACCAATAGATTGAGTTCTCATAGGTCCAAACATATCCATATGAATGAGTTCTAATGATCTAGTAGTACTAAGTAAGGTTTTTTATTTGAAAAGTCTTATTTTGCTTGCCTAGAGTACATGGTTCACAATTTTTAGGTTTATTAAAGGAGAGTTCAAGTAAACCATGAACAATATCATATTTAATCAACTCCTTAATAACATGTGAGCTTCCATGACCTAATTTTTTGTGTCGTAATTGTAAAGGTTCATCATTTTCAAAAAGACAATTTCCAATAATAGCTTGCATTAAATTAGGTCTACGTATATATAGATTTCCTAGTCTCTTTCCTTCATAAGAAACATCACTAGTGTTCTCTATGAGTAGTTTGTAGAAAGATTTGTTACAAACAACATCATAACCACTATCACATAATTGACTAACACTAATAAAGTTTTGATACAATCCATCAACAATAGGACATTTTTAATGTGAAGATTTGTACCAATATTACCTATTCCAATAATTTTACCTTTGGTGTTGTCTCCAAATGTGTCCGTTCCACTCTCTTTCTGTCAAATGTTTGGGAATCCTCTTCTTTGTAGTCATATGTTGGAACAACCACTATCAACCACCCAATCCTGCATAACAGATAGATTTCGATACCCATGTGGTGGTCCCTTTTGTTAGAACATTTATTAAAACATTTTATAATTTAGTATAGATTAATATGAAGAGTTTTGGTAGGTTTTTGAGCAAAAAAGTTGAATATAGTCACATGTTCATTCAGTTCATAACAATTTCTTACATAACTATAGTCAGTCGACTATTTCCTCGATCAGAAGTTTTCTCAATCGAAATGTTTGTCAACCGGATGGATTAGCCAAAAATTGTGATTTTTGATAGAACGCCTCTTGGTCGATTATTTCCTCAAATAGAGAGGACCTCGGTCAAATACTATGTTGACCGAGTTGGGTTTTGTGTGTTTTCAATAAGATTATCATCTTCAAGCAAAGCATGTTGTCATTTCCAATCAAATCATACAAGAATATGGAAGTTAAAGCTTAGTTTAGTTGAGATAAGACAACGAGATTTTCAAATAAAGACTTAAGTAAAATCTCAACTACATATTACATAGTTCTATGTTTATGGTTTTGGAACCAACACTAAATTATTATCCTTATTTTTCTTGTAAGTGCATGAAAATGAATAGTGTCTAAGACGTAAGAAATAATGACAATAGATGAAATCAATTTCATTTGTCTTTTTACATGTATGGTCATAAGCTTGATTGTTTTTAGGTACATACATGACTTTAGTCTTGGGTACTTGTGTTTTTATAGCTCTAGGTTTTTAATGGGATTTATATTTGGGTACATAATTCTCCCAAGTTTGACCAGATGAGTTTTCTAGAATTTCATCAAGAATGTCATTATTTTTCAAAATACTAATATCTTTTTGCAACTTAGTAATTTCATCCATTTTCTTTTCAATGTTTATCTTTGCTTGATTTAAATTATATGATAAACTATCTCTAGCTTTGACAATCACATCATAATCCAAATGAGTACATATAATAGGTTGAGTTTAAAGATCATTTACTTTAGCAAGAAATTCAACCTTTTCTTGAAAAAAAAATTATATCTTGTTTCTAAATAAAAAAAACTTTATATTATGCTCATTGATGGAGCATTTTAATGTATCTTTTTCAGGTATGAGACTTTCATTTTCAGATGAAAGGATATAGAATTTAACATGGAAATCATCACTTTTTTTCTAAGCTTCTTTAATTTATTTTTACATTCAACATATTTTTCATGTAGTTCTTCAAGACTAGTAACTCATTTTTCTTTAGATAGTTCAAGAAGGCTTACCTCACTTGGATCTTCATTTTTGTCTTCCTTATGCATAAGACATTCCACTTCTTCCTCTCCACTTTCACTATCATCACTTGATTCATCCCAAACAACTTTGTAAGTGTTATCTCCCTTGTCTTTCTATTTGAAGGAAGATCTCATCCCTTTCTTGATTTTAAGACATTCATTCTTTACATGAACCTTTGTTGCCGCATTCAAAACACCTAAAGGAAGAAGAGGAGGAAGCACTAGAATTTTTTTTAGATTTAAACCTAATATATTTCTTACCATCTACAAGGAGTGCATCTTCTTTATCATCTCCATCACTTGTTTCATCACTTTCTTGAGTGATGACCTTTGATTGAGGCTTTATTATAGATTTTAAGGCAATGCCATTCCTTTTTCCCTTCTGAAGTTCAGCCTCCAATTTTTCTTCTTCTTTAAGGGTGACTTCATGTTCTCTAAATTTCCAATGAGCAGCTCCATCCTTATTGTGGTGAGACCATTAGATTCTTCAATGGCCATCAACTTTGGCTTGTATTTGGGAGGAAATGATCTCATGATTTTGGACACATGATATTATTAACTTATATACGTACCTAATGCACTCAAGTTGTTAACAATGGAAGAAACTCTTAGATACATTTCACTAATAGGTTCATTAGATAGCATAATAAAATATTCAAACTTTTGTTTAAGCATATTAATTTTGGTATTTTTACCTTGGGTAGTACCTTCATGTTTTATTGAAATTTTATTCCATATATCATAAGACATATCACATGAATATATTATATTAAACTCACTTACATAAATAGAACAATATAGTATGCTTACTGCTTCTGCATTAAATTGAACTTGTTTTACCATATTTGGGTCCCTTGTTGCATATTCAGTTGTGCGAAGCACATATGGTGCAAATACCATCCTCCATAGATCTAAGCTGATTCCTTGGAAGTAGAATTGCATTCTTATTTTCCAGTAGGTGTAGTTGCTTCCATCAAAAGATGGTAGCCAGGTCACATGAGTTCCTTCAAGGTTGAGGTAGGTAAGCATGTTGTCCCCCATTCTTCAAGACCTATTATGACTCCTTGAATACCTTGTCTAATACGAATTAAAAGATCTAGAAGGGGGTGAATAGATATTTTTGAATATTAAAAATAATTTAAACAATCAACCAAAGAAGGAGGCAGAAATAAGGAAGACAATTCTATTTAGAGTGGTTCCAACCTTTGAGTCAAAGGTTGTCAGTCCACTACCCAATTGTCTCCAATTAGGTTTCTTAAAGTTATGAATTTTATTTACCTCTCAAGGTTTATAAAATAAAATACAATCACCTTCCTTGAAGTGTCCCTCCTCTACAAGTAGCCACAACCTCCTTGAAGCAGCCTTCTTTGAAGTAACTCCAAGCCCTTGGGGCAGACTTGTTCTCCTTGAAGTAGCTCTACCACCTTGAGATAGCCTTCACCTAGAAGTAGATCTGACTTCCCTTGAAGCCTCCTTGAAGTAATCTCAAGAACCTCGTGAAGCATCCTTCTCCACCAAGAAGTAGCTTCAACGAAGCTCCCTCAAGCAGCCTTCTCAACTTGGAGTAGCCAAGGAGCACAAGTCCCTTTAACCTATGAAGGGGGGATTGGAAGAAAGGAAGTACACCAATTGCATGCAACTCTTTGATAATATAGAAATCATTATACCTCTCAAACTACTTATGATGGATGTTGCTATAAGGTGGCTAAGCGGCTATGGATATAGGACATGAATTTGGATCTTGTAGAACAAGATTGCAAGTGATGCTTAGCTTTATTGCTCACTAGAGTGTATTCTCAAGTGTATCTTATGTGCTTTAGCTGTCCTAAGACATCTCCTATTTTTAAGAGTTGTTTTTAAGTAGTTTGGTACGTTCTAGGAAGTCTCTAGAGTGTTCTTAGTGCTTAACTAGATGTTAGGTATTAATTAGTTGGCTAGCAATCGCTAATTTGTTTGTTTTTAAAAGAACAATCCACAATCCTTCTCGGTTGACAAGTTTGTCGACCGAGCAGTGTATTGGTCGAGCATTTGTTCGAATGAGTTTGGGTTTAAGGAAAGTATGTAGCAACTTCTATTTTCAACTCACAACTACTAACCACTTGGTCTAACAGTGACAAGCCTTGGACTGAGTTTTGCTCGGTCTACAATATGTTCAACCAAAACCCATTTTAAGGAACAAATGTGTAAGTTATTGAACAATGCTCATAAGTTCGACCGATGTGGTTCTGGGTCGACAAAAACTTCGACCGATTGTGTATCGTATGACAAGTTTCTCAATCGAGGATGTCTCTATTATAGTATTGTGATCACCTATTAAGTGTGTGTTTCAATGAGTGATGGTGACTCTAACTTTAGGGTGAAACCTATCTAAGGGTTAGGGAAGATCCAATGCTTGATCTACATGATGTCTAAGTACTTGTACATTATATTTTTGTATACGTGTTTACGTTTGAGTAAAATCATGAACACATATACAATTAAGCATATTTGAACTTCAATTTGCATTGATCTTCAACTTTCCACTTAGTACAATTTCCTTATTACTTTGAACCCTGAAATACTCAAATAGTATGTTAGATCCACAAGTATGAAATGTTTATCAACATCAAAACAAAGGGTATATTAATGTCCAATTTAGCTAACACTTTGCAACCCAACTGTGGATCCACTGTTCTCCGTCTATCTCCTACCCTTTGACAGACTGGTAAAGAATAGAGAATAGGGACTTGATTCCCTCACACACACTCTCTCTCCTCTTCACCTCCTCCCTGTATTATTTCTTTAGTAGATTTGGGAGAAAGAGAAAGTCATTAGGATCCCTCATACAACTGTCCCTCTTCCCTATTTACATAGTGCCCAAATCCTCATTTATTCTAGAAACTAGGGTGTTGAGGAATCAACCTCACACCCATCACCCCATCCTAGAAATACAGAACCTTAGGCATTGTTGGTCCCTCGTTCATCTAGATCTACTCCCAACTACTCCTAAGGATGGCTGATAGCACTAGTCAACTTCACCATGATCTCTAGTCACCTTGACTGACTACCCACATCACATGGCATCTTCACCCAACTTCTCATCCCTAGAGCATCACCAAAGAACCACGATTGCAACCCTCACTCCTGTGAAGATTGAGAAAGGCCAGGGAAGGTCCTTCATGAAAGATTGGCCGAAAGACAGCCTCTAGTGCATCACAACATCATGTGAAGGGAGGAAACTCATCACTAGAGTTCCAAGAGTCTTCTCCACCCTTCTAATAGCCAACAATACTGGTAATTTCCCTTCCTCAACTCCCCTTACTTTAGTAGGTAACTATTAGGATGGTTCCACCTAGCTAGCATGTCAGATGACCCATTGAGTGGTGTTGTGAGTTCATGCAACCCTATTGAACTCAGTAATGTCTTGAGTTGGCATCATCATGCCATGTGTTGGAAAGTCAACCATTTAGATAACCTCACCATGGCTTGAAAATATGGCTTAGCCGACAGAGGGGATGAAGAATCTCTAGAGTGAAACTTCCTGAGTGCAACGAGAACACGTGACACCCTAGTTCACTGTGATGTGGGCAACGAGGTAATTTGGCCCCGCCTGACTGCTACAACTCATGTGTTTAAGGATCCTATGTGATGCAAGCCCATTGGCCAGAGTCGGGCCCACAACTGGAGTGGATAATTCTGCACATTCAATTTACATACGTGGCCATTTCTAATTGATCCAAACATGAGTACTTTTCAAAAAAAATGTTGAAATTAGAGGGTAAATCTGATAATAGTCAATGCATATATGAAAATGATCATAAAAATATGTAGAATTCAACAAAATTGGTTTCATTTCCTAATTATGTTCCCAGTACCAAAACTACATAAATATGCATATTTTTTATGTTATTTCACACATAGAAACCCTAATCTCATGGAATTAATAATCTTATTATGATTAGTTAAGAATGATAATTATGAATGATCTAATTTGATAAATGATATAATTGGATCTAATCTAGGATCAAAGACTCATTTGTACCAAATTATGGTTTCTAAAAATGGTAAGGTTTAATATGTGATCATTAGAGTTTGAGAAGCTTAACTCGAATATAACCCTAATCTGATCCCAAAATCTTAACTGAGAGACCAAGTCAGTCTTAATGGATATTTTGTGAACATTGAAGTAATACTTGAGTTCTATAAGTTAGTTATAGGTTTATTTCTTGATTGGTTGCATATGCTCTTGTTTGTTTTGGAATTAAGTCATCTCTACTTGGCTAATGGACTTTTGAGGTTTTCTAAAGTTTCTCGAATGAGTTCACATTAAACCACATGGTTCTTTATTTATTTCTTTCTATCTATTTGGCCCATATGAGTATCACTTTATATAAGTATAACTAGCTAAAACCCCACACACTATCTATCGAATGTCTAAATATGGAAATAGAAGTAGTAGCTTTGAGAAGACTATGAGCAAATCCCAGATTGGGAAGGTCACAAGAGATCAAGCCCAAGATTGTGAAGGCTGACATGGAACCAAGCCCCAGATTGGGAAGGCAGACCAAGTCCACTGTAGGACAAAACTCCATGAGAGGGTATCCCAAATATTCAACAAACAATGGTTGAGAAGTTTAACAGAAAATACAAGTTGGATTATGTAATAATAATTGTTTCTAGGTTGTTTACGTTGCTACATTTACATGTGCATATTTTGTTCCCCCATGTACTTAGTATAGCGATATACTGACTGCATTTTTGTTTCATACCATTTTAGGTTAAACTACATACTATTTGAAGAATTAGGATTCTATAGAAGATTACACCAAAATAAAACATGATTAATTGAATTAGAGGATTTATAAATCGATTTACTTTATGTTGCAAACTCTAGTTTTTCCCTTTCCATGTAACTCCCTAGAAGAGATTCCATCTGCATATTTTAATCAAACTCTTTTCTATCAATTAAAATTTCAAATATAATTAGTTATTTTTTAATCCTTGAACCTATAATTATGAGAATGGCCCTTTCCCTCTCAGTCCACATTAATTGGGGATAATAGGTAGAGTGGGTCATTGCATTTGGTATCAGAGCCTAGGTTTACCATTTAACCGTTAATAATTAGTAAACTCAAAAGGATTTTCTATATCCCATGGGAATTATTAGGGTATTTTCCAAGGTGATGGTTTCTAGAAGGGATCACGACCGAGGTGTTGGAAGAACTTTCCTTTGCATTGCTAGTCTTCTTATGAGGACTCCCAGGCTTTTGTGCATCCTACCTGGACAATGCCGAAAGATATTGCTTGCAATAAATTACATGTAAGTTTTCTTCTCATCTTATTGTTCATCCCTTCTCTACCCCATGCTTCTAACACAAAAACCTAGGGACCCAATAACTTTTTCATCTATCCTTTTGAGAGATTCGCGTTATGAAATGTTAGGGTTAAGGCATCCTTTACAAAATTATAATTAATGCATGTAACTTAAATGTCATAAACATAATTTATGATGCTTGAAATTCCCTCAATCAAAAAATTAATTTTATTATGTGAAACAATGTGGATCTCATCAAGACCACCACCATCGCAGTGGCACCCCTCAGGACCACCCAAATAAGAAGATCTATGACAGAAAGAAGGTCTACTCAGAGTAGAGGAGGTGATCCATGGAAGGTGAGTCTTCATTGAAGCATAAGAGGCCATAGGAAGCCTCTGCCAAGAGAGGTCTCGATCCTGAAGCCATTACCTTTGAAATTACGATCCCACAATATGGTCTTGACCGTGTAGGTGAACCTATGGCATAAGATGAACCCACGTCTGAAGGTAACCCCAATTCTGGTGGCTCTGATTTAGTGTATGAAGTCAAGTAGGTGGTGATCCAGACCCCTAAGATGATCTACCTAGTATGAAAGAAGAAACCCATTGAGGCCATCCATGTCCTGGTAGGAGAAGGAGAGAAGACAAGGTTGAAATTATGTGGGTGGAAATGAAGAGAAAGAATGGCTTGCAGCAGATAACATGGATTATGACCCTCTTGAAGTTTGTGGTAGAACCTTGTTGTATGCGTGGATGGCTTCATGAGCATGATCTATGGAAGCTTGGGCTTAGCGCTATAAGGAAAGGAGATGGAAAGGTTAAGAGAATGAGAATGACTTTTCTAATTACGTGACTTCCAATCACTATGGATGTGGGGTAATGTAAAGCATACAATGTCTAGGTTTTAGGGTTGGGGGGAAATAAGGTAGGAAAGGAGGACTTATAGAAGAAAGAGTAGAAAAAGAAATGAAAGAGGGAAGGAGGGGATCAAGAATTCATTGATCAACAACTCTTTCATTCACATGTATAATTTGCACAATTGTGTAATGAAAGAGTGCAAAGAGCAGGCATCACATGGATAAAAGGGTAATTGGTCAATGACTGTCAAATCTAAATATTGAGTGAAGTAATTTCTGTTAAACTTATAAATTTCAAACAATTAAATGAAAAATCAATTTATGTTTTATAACATGATTACTAACATGTAGGTCAATGAAGGTGTAAGGAATTCAACTTTAAAATAGAAATTTACTACATGAATTTTTTGGATATTATCTTTCAATACGTATGAGTTGAATACTTAATGATATGTTTAGTGATCTTTTAATAAAATTGATATATTACTGTGAAATTTCCTATTTCCTTATAGCAACTATAATTTGGCTGATTATAGAGTCTTGATTAAGTCAAAACAAATTAACTATTGGATTAGAACATCCCAAACTTTAGCGACGTCATTTACAATCCTCAAAGGAGTTTTTCTAATAGAAGTTACATTTTGAATATAATGCAATTAACTCAAATATGAAATATATTTTGAAAAATCAATAAAAATGATAAAAGAATAAAATATCCTTTCTTTTCTATTTATACATAAATATATTCCCCTTATTAAATATTAAGAATTAAATTTACTCTTTTTCCTTCTCTTTCTTCCGTTTAGAATACTAAATAACAATATATTTCGCTTAAATTTTGAATACATGGAAAGAGAACGGTTACCTATAAAGGACATATAGATATAATTTACATATATTTAATATATGGAATTTAGTAAACATAGAAAATTATTTAATTACAATCCTTTCAATTTTGAATTCAAAAGATAATTTTACAAGAAATAATAGGTCACTATGACTAAGACTTGATCAAGATTGGAGGTCATTATTTCCTTGTTTTATCAATCAAATAAATGTACAAAGAAGGCAATACAATATCAGTCTATTTAATCTATACTAAATAAAAGTTATGAAAATATTTATTAATGGGTACTCAAAATCTAAGCAACGAACATTCCACTCATAGTTTGCGATAAAATATTTAAAATTGGAAGTGTTTTTCTTTTTTCCTTTATGTATCAATACATTTTTGTTTATCTCAAAAGATATGACAAATCTAATTTACTTTTTTCCTTTCCCTTTCTTCTTTTCATTTTTCTTATTCATGGCAAAGTAATGACACATAGAAATCATGTTCTATATCATTTATACAAATTTAGTGCATGAATGTATGTATTAACTTTCAACCCAAACACTTTCGCTTCATCTTCCACCATGGTATTAAGGTTCTGAACTCAAAGAAGGTCTATGTGTGACACTGTAATCCATTGGTTGATGACTTCCACCCTTGTCAACCTGCTTCTTCTTCATACAACAACAAATCCATTTGACAATGAATATATAAACACACTTTGTGTCCATCCATGAACAACATATAGGTGTCTCCTTGCCTACTCATTGAAGACTTCATCTAAAAGTCTAAAGAACCACTTCCGCACAACATGGATGAGACTCATTCTTCTTCTCTAATCATTGCTTTCTTTGTATTTTCCCTTATTATTTTTTTTGCTACTTCCATCAGTAAGTAGTCCTCTGGCAAGGGTGTTGCGAGTATCCATGCTACCTGATTTGTTTCTCTTTACTGCATCTTGTATTATATAAATTTTTATATGATTAGAATCAATTGTTTTATGCTTGTATACTTTCCCGCTCAATAGGTTTATATGTTAGTCATGATCTCAGATATGGATCAATTTGAAACATAGATCAAGCATATCTAGTGTTTCGTGTTAAACCCTTGATGAGAATTTTAGATAGGTGTTATTTGAGGTGATGGATGTGTTATCTATAAGTAATGTGACAATCTGTTCCGTGACGCCATTATCCATCTATTCATTATATGCAAACTCCTCAATATACTACTTTGTCCATACAACAACAAATCTTTTTCACAATGAAATATGAAGCACACTTAGATGAATATTTCTGGTTGTCCTTGCCTACTTATCGAAACATTTGTATCAAAGTTTGAACAACCACTTATGAACATTATGGATGTGAGTAGCTCTTCTTCTTTGATCATGGCTTTCTTTGTATCATTCATTGTTGTTTTTTTGCTACTTCCATCAGCAAGTAGTCCACTCATCAGGGTGTGAGTAGTAGACATGCTTCCTAATTTTGTTCTCTTTGATGCATCTTAATTGTTATATGTTTAGAATCAATTGTTTTATGCTTGTATTCTTGCCTGATCAGCATGTTTACATCCTTGTAATGATCTTGAATGTAGAAAACATTGAAACCATGATCTAGGATATCAAGTGGTGTTTGTTAAACCATTTATGAGAACTTCATATAGGTGTTCCTTGAGGCAATAGATGTGTGATCTCTTGGTATTTTGAAAATGAATGCCCAAAGGATGATTTACTTGGCCTATATATATATATGTTCAAGTTTAATATGATGTAATGAGAGAGTGAATTTTAGGTAGTTGTGGTGAACCACATTCCATACTAGTTTTCCCATCCTCTGATTCTCAATCCTAAGTTCAACTCTTTTTCTTGATTGCAACCTTTGTATAAACAACCAATCAACCATTTGTGTTAAATACTAGTTCTTGCTTAGTTTTCTTAATCATGTAATTTGTTAAATACATTGTCCATTGGTTTTGATCATGCACTATACTATGATAAGATCTTTCCCCTTGCATGTGCTGAAAATTGTACGTTAGTTAAGGTATACTCTGGGGATGTCACTCCTAGTGAATTTTCTTGTGAAATATCATGCACATCAACAAGAAGGAAGGACATGTGGGTGTATATATAGATCTTAAGGAGAGAGAAAATCTGGTCAAGGTTATCTTGATGGTGATCAAAGCACTAATATATTCATCAATATGTCATCCCATCAATATCTACATTTCATCACTACTTTAGTTTAGAATTTCCATCATCAGATTGCCTTTCTATGTCATCAATAGTTGTGATAAGAGATCATGTCAATTTTTATCGCTGGTTCAGAATTTCATAAAATTACTGGAACACAGACACCATAATAATCATCAATAGATCATAAAAACAAAAACATTGGTCCATGATGCACACTTTCCATTGATACTCCACTAATGCAAACTCACTTCCCATCCAACTAGTTGATCTATCAATAGTCCATAGACGAAAGCACAAAACATAACAAGACTAGACACTTCCATCGATCATCAACTAACGGAAAGTCATAATAACCTCATTTGTCCTCAACCAATAAAAATTCAAACATATCTTCATTGACAGTAAAGAAAAAAAACCTTGTAGGCTGTCAAGTGACAACGAGCCATGCCCACTTCTAGGGGACTTATAGCAACATAAAGGCAAACCACTTACACTGATCCTCAAATGATGGAAAATCAAGAAGGATTAGTCAGACCGTCTAAGTGCATCCACTTAGATGAAGAAAAAGGAGACAGTGGAAGGGACACATGCAATGTGCAATCTTTAAGAAAACCCTCAAACATGGATAATTTGCACATAACCCCCCCCCCCCAAAAAAAAAAATACTAGTCAGAGAAGCATCATAGCACACATGATCAAGAGTCTAGACATGATATTGAGATAGAAAAAAACGATTTGGAAGCTAAGCCATTTCATGGGTCTTACACATATATTGCTCTCAGATCATACCTAAAAAAAAATTAACTATTCCCTTAGAAAATACCAATCACAGATTGTCATCAAGGGTTTTACATGAACTAGATGATGTCCTAGACTTTGTGTTGAATGTTCTCTCTATATAAGATATTATAAACATGGAAAATAGTTGGCCAAAAACATTTGATATCATAAGTTGTTTACTCCATAACATAACATAGTTTATAAAGTAGTAGATGTATTAAAGAGAAGAAAATACGTAGTGGTGTTACTCCCCACATCCTAGTCAGAGGACTACTCAAACATGGAAGACTAAACAAGTCCTACAAGGAAAAATAGGGAGAAAGATGACTTCACAATAGAGGAAGAAGATACAATTGTGTTGTGTGGAAGTGTTTCTTAAAATTTAGAGACATGGGGCATCAAACAAGCAACAAGACTACCCTTCTCAGATTAGAATTGCCGTACTAATGGACGGGCAAGTGCATGGTGACGGTGGAAGGTGATATTCAGTTGATGTGGCTGTCAACTAATGGGAATGGTCAACAAATGTTGGAGATGGGTGATCAAAACTGAAAATTGCATCCCGACAACGTTAAGATGGGGGTCCTCTTCCTTGTGGGTTATTTCTTGTATTTATAAATGGATTCTTGGGTGAGACCTCTACAACCATATAAAGATAAGTTGGTGGACACCATTAAGGAAAATGGGTGGATGTAAAAGGAGGATGAGGAATATCACACAACTCCTAAAACTCCAATTAGTGCATGAAATTAATTTATTGATGAGAGCCTAATGAAGTAACTAGTTTTGGCCATCTTTGTATGAAACCATAGTAGACAATAATTCTAAACATTCATTAGTTAGTAGAGTTGAAATTTCAATTGTATATGGAAGTAACATTAATTAAATCAACTTAACATGCTCTAGATGGAGATATGATTCTGCCACTAAGTACAGGTTGTTGAGGCAATAAGAATTATAGGTTTCTAAGCGAGGAGATAATGTGTTATATCCTCAAATTTTCATAAATTTGAAATAAATAAGTATATGACTTGATTGGTTAAGAAACTTCCTAAATTATATTTGATAGAATATCAACCTTGACCATTTTATGGTATAGGTGAACCCCACGACCGATATCAAAACCCATTAGAGTAATTTCTTTGCAAATAGGTCCCTATAGAAAAAGATAAAGAAAAGTGAGTATTCGTGCATAAATAAAAAATTTCTTTTTAATATATTTGATAACTGAAATATGAGGTAATAGTCAAGTTCCAAAAGAAAATAGGATATAAAATATTTTAGATATTAAAAGGGTAATTATCGAACCAAGAATGGAAACACAATGTTTGGGGTATCAAACGAGAATGTCTCGACCTGCCTTTTGGTATATCAGACAAGAATATCTCGACATGCCTTTTGGTGTACATGATGATAATAAGCAATTCTAGAGAATTCTAAAAATTGTGAGAAAAATACCTTCTTTTTGGAGTGAGTGATTAATTTAAGGAATTCTAAAAGAGTAAGATTCGGCTCTTTAACTTAATTTAATGACTTCAAAAATCATATATAAGTTGGGAAAGACTTTAATGAGTTTCCCTCCAAGTTTCATATAGAAATTAGTTTCCTAGAGGCCTATAGTTTGTTTAACTGATGATCAACGATGCACCCTTTGTCACCTACCTTGACCCAATTGGGATAGAAACATTGTTCACATTGAGTTCCTTGGGCATCAATTCTCTCTCATCCCCTCATTAAAACTTCAAAAACCAAGGTTCATTAGAATCAAGAGAGGAATACACATCTTCCTATACCTACTTTTCCTTAGTTCCATACTGGATCAGGACATTCTCCAAATCCATGATTCTTGGGTATCACAAGTGAGGAAACCGACCCTATCGTTACTACGCCCAAAGCTTATGTAAAAGGTTTTCTAGTTTCTCATAGAGGAAGGAGTGCGTTGACTCATCCAATTCATCACGGTAGGCCCTACAAACCCCCCAACCTCATCACCTTCACTAGAACTTGTTTTCTTTCCTCATCACATTGTGATTGCACAGGGCAATTGACCCAACTAGAAGGAAGAGATAGAGGTGAGGGACGATCAATTATGGTGTTTAGGAACTAATAAGGCATGTATCACAACACCCCAATATCCCACACCAACTACCTAATGACCCTTGTCGGGAGGCCAAATCTTACCACCAGATGCAACGGTGAATGATTGGTCAGGTTCAACAAAGGCATATAGAGATTGCCATAAACTAGGGTTTCTGAGGACCATAGGTAGAAGTCAATTTCGTAGTTGAATCAGCCATGACACATACTCTCCCTGCATGAGAGCGGGGGGAGATGATGACCAATGGAGTTACCCCTCTACCTCGTCAAGTAAGGGTATTCCAATATTTTACTCTGCTCTCTTACCCTTACCATGCAGACATACAGATACTATGTTGGAATGAGCCAATTGGATGATGGAATAGATTTCAACGTGGAAATTGGCAATTGTCTCCTAACCGTGTTATATCAAAATAGTTCTAGAAAATTATTGTAACTCTCACGAAAAAAAATTAAAAATAAAAATTTAATAGAAAAATGATAGGAATGCGATTAATTATTAGTGATGCCTAAATATGATCCCAATTATAAAAGTGGTGCACAAATGGGTTGAAATAGTTATTAATGCACAGAAACACTAGTTTTGATGAATAGGTTGTTTATTGCATTAAATATGATTCTTTGAAATGTAAACTGTAAATATGGTATATTATAATGATTTTACAAAATTATGACCATAATGATGATAGTTAGAGTTGCTAATACAAATAATCATGCATATGAAGGATTAGTGTTAAATATACTAACTTGCCATGTTGTTAATGAAATTAATGTGATCTAAGCATTGAATATTAGTGATCTAGTGATTAGGTCTTCACCTAAAGTTAACATGCTTTGGAAATAGGTTTTGAGGCATTATTCAATATCCTAAACCTAAGACAACTCTAAAAACTTGATTAGGACCTAGTAGGTTTTAATCTAATTAATGTAATGGTGACATTGTATCATTTACTTGCATGCAAATTAAAATGTTGATTGCTTGAATCTATTGATTGCATTGATTGGATATAATTGAAGTATAACTTCATGATCTGCATGGCTCACCATTGAGGTATGTGATTACAATTCTGACTACCCATAATAGTTTGCCGGTGTTTGCCGAGTGTTTCTCGAAGATTTTTCAAAGAAACTTATTAAGGCATGACCTAATGGTAGTGGTCCATAGAAGGGGTCATGGCTTTGTGGGATGGGAATATTTTCCTCTACACCATTACGTTGGTATATAAGGACTCCCTTAGCCACTGTGATACCTGCCCAGAAAGAATCTAGGGCTTGCCTGAAGTAACGTTTCCTCTAAGTCTTTCATTTTAATTTCATAGAGTGCACATCCTCTTTCTTAACCCTAAACTTTTCTTCCCTTCTTATCCCAAGTTAGGGTTTTTGAGAAGAAGTAGGATTAAGGAATCCTTTTCCAAATTAAAATACATGTAATGTGGAAATAATGACTAAGAAAAGAAATATGATATATGGATTTTTCCTTGATGGAGTAAACCCTAGATGGATCTAGGGTTTGTTTAGGAAAACCTTAGTTGGTCAAGGGACATAGAATCCCTAAGATGCAGGGTGTAGTCTCTAACCCAAGCCCTAGGCCCTAATCATGGATAATGGGACTGGTGTGTGTGAGATAGATACCCTAACTATAAGAAGACATATTGGAGAAAGAGGAAAGAGGAAATATAAATGAGTTTCGGTTACTCAGTCTCCCATGCATGGATGTATGTGGGTAAATTCATGCATAACGCTTGTGGAAGGTTTTAAGAAACATGAGAAATGAATGGTTACATAAAAATGAAGATATAGAACTTTTAGGGTTGTTGTTCTGACCTAGGGTGGGTAAACCCAAGAATGGGAAAAAGGACCTATGGGGGAGGAAAAACCCTAAACCCATGGGGTCAAATTGTTGTGAGCCATGAAGGCACCCTAGATTAGGACCTTGCCTAGAAGGGTGGGTTGACCAATCAGTTGAAGGATTGAGGTAATCTTAAATATCACCTAAAGTGTGAAAGGTGTGTGAATACAAATTATGAAAGCACAAACATTCTTTGAAACCCTATATGCCATCTCTAAGGGACATAAGTGGTTAAGCCCCTGACTTGGAAGACTAGTATGATGCCAAGACACACAAAGGGAAGGTGGCTTGAGTTCATAGTATGGACGACCAAGCCCTAGATAGGGACGATCATGAAGTGGTCAAGCCCCAGATTAGGAAGACCAGTATGTCACCAAGCCCCAAATAGGGAAGGTGGCCGATGTTCATTGTGTAAATGACTATGACCAAGTCCCGGATAGAAAAGGTCACAAAGAGTTCAATCCCAAATAGGGAAGGCCATCATGGCACCAAGCCCCAGATAGGGAAGGTGGCTCGAGCCCAATGCTGGGACATGAAGTGAATAATGGGTACCCCAAGATGAAGGACATTCGGGTTACAAAATTGCATAAGAAAATAATGTGCTAAGAATTGTAAAGATGTGATATCTGGATAAATCCTAGGTAGGGTAGAACCTTAAGTCATTCCTAAGGTCAAGTAGGGAGGATTTCAGGCACATACTGTTGGTTAGGTATGACCATAGAGCCATTCATGTGATGATTGACATGGCATATACCATAGATGATTTGATTAATACTCATAAAGGCAAGCTTCCAATTCATTTTGTTTTATTCAGTTATGAGGTAATGATGTATTATTATGAATGTCTAGAAAATGATAATACTTAATGGTGTATGTCTTCATACATGACTTATAGAATGATATCATATGCATGATAAGAGTATGTACATTCTTGTTATATCCCTATTCAGTTGTTACTGTGGAAGGTAGATAAAAACCGGTGACACATATGATTGGAATGTGGGTTAATTGATGGTTGAATCTCATTAGTCATTATATGTCTATATCAAACCAATCTCACAGATAGATATTAGGAAACATTACTTCAGACAGACACACCTTGAGAGTGACACATGGAAATCATCATTGGTAGTCATAGCCATCTCTCACAGTGAAGGTGGTGATTATGGTTTTTAGACCTAAAATCACTACACTTATCACATGTCATTGGGCATACTTTGACATCATCAAATATAATCTTGAAACACGGGTTGCAATAAAGGTGATGATTGGTAGCTTTGACAGATGGGGATAGACTGTGAGTGATAGAGATGGGATTTATCGCTCCTACTGAAGTTTGATATCCTGGCCACTTGATAAGCGAGACTAAGAAACAGAAGCGCATGCACATGTGAATCATTATATAATATTGAGATCACTTTATCTCAGACAATCTGCTCTTGGTTCAAGAAACAAGAGATGAACATTGAGAGGATGACAATATCCATGCCTCGAGTTCAGTATTGATATTAGAGACAAAGGAAATATACAAACATTTCAACACCTTACACAAATTGGAAGTTGAAGTTGTTCTCCAACTTTCCATTCACTTGGGTAGAACTGATGTGTGACTAGGCACCACTCTCTACTTGTGATGTCGTAAGTTGGATATAGACATTCATTGCCAACATGATATGGGACCTATATGGTCACAGACAAAGGAACTCATCTAGAAGTGGACTTTAATTTTGAATGATGATTGGATTTTATACTAAAGTGTTTAGGTAATCAATTCACACAATAGATTAGCTGACATCACCCAACTGATTGCCTCATAGGGTGAGACGACCTTTTGGTGAACCAGACGATGGGCTCAAATGTTGAAATGACTGTTTGGGTTGCTAGGTTGGACAAAAATTGAATTTGCTAAGTTCTACGCAAACTGAGGTGTGAACTGACCAGTTCAATTTGTTAAACTGACTTGTTCTACCCAACTCACTAGAAAATCATCTAGGTGAGTGAGACGACCATCTCACATGTAAAAGATCACTTAGTTCTTTGGGAAGTTTGATTGCTACAAGGAATTCATATTTACGTCATGATGTGCATTAATTGGATTCTAATTTTCAAATTCATATGTGATCGGGAAACTTTCAGACGACCGTCTCACATAGCAAAGTAATCATCTCGCCAGCCAGATAACTATATGGGCTGCCATACAACTATTTCGGATATCGTAGGTTGTGAAATCTCAAAATCTTCCAGTCCCTTCCACTCCTGCATAGATCTCAAACTAACTAGGAAGCATGTCCCTAACCCCGCCTATAAATTGAGGGGTATTGGGGACTTCCTAGAGTACAACACAACACATACATTTGAGAATTGATTGCTCTAAAAATTGTTGTCCTCTGTGGTTGTAGTAACTAAGAGAGCCTAAGAAAGTCCTACCCAACTTGGAGGGATAGCGACGAGAGATAACAATTGAGGATCATTTTTGTAGGAGTTCAAGTTGGTGACTAGTTTGCCAACAGGAGGGACAACACCTTCATGTCTATTCTAGCAGGACAAGAAGAGTTCTAGTTTGTCTGTATGGACTACTCTAGAGGCAGGAGTCATTTGACTGCTTCTAGGAGAGCATCAGCAACCTGAAGCCCATGGAGAGACCGCACAAGTTGCTGCTAAAGCTATTCAATCATGTGTTTGTGGTGAAGACCAGGAGATGCACAACGACCATCCAAGAGCTACAAGAATATAGTTGCATTGCAATCAGTAGTTGTCGCTGGACTTGCTCCAGGACCAGGTATAAACTTATTAAATCATATTTCCTATTTCATTGTAGTTCATGCCATCTTATTGTTATGGGAATACAAATATATAAAAATTTTGTTTCTGTTGCTATACTATGTGCCTATATTTCACTACAGTGGTATCAGATCCACATCAACTTACTATTTTTTAGGATAATCGATATGATCAGATTTTTGGTTTTATCATTTATTTATTCCATTTGATGTGAATATTTAACTAGTCTCATATACGTATCCGATCAAAGACCACACATACACACACACAGATATATATATATATATATATATATATATATATATATATATATATATATATATATATATATATATATATATATATATATATACAAACATACATATACATATATATAGGTATATATATATGCAATTTACATGTGCTTCTCTAAAATAGGTTTTGATGGTGGATGTGTAGCAAGGTTGTGGCCTAAACCCAATATATGTGTGTGGTTGGATGGTTTGGTTTTATTCATATTTATCTCGATCTGTGTACCGAACTTCTACCTTCTTATTCCTAATGTAAACTTAATGCTTTCCTACCTTTACTCCCCTTGAATATAACTCGACGTTTCTCTTTACAATGTAATAAAGAAGAAATAGGGTAGTTTCCTTTCTTGTAATGATGAAGAAGATGATCATCGCCAGATGACCACTTTGTGAGACGAGATGACTGTCTGGAGGACCATTGTTACAACCCCAAATTTTGGGTTCTTTTGATGAGAAATGCAATTTCTCTTAATAAAGATAAATGAGAAAATAATGATGTGATTTGACTTGAATTAACAAATTTCGTCTATAATAGCCTTGATGGTTGCTTAATGGGCTTTATTGGCTATTGGGCCCAATAACAATGAAATTCGATTAGTAAATGAATAATTGAGAGTTTGAGAAAAGAAATATGTAGAAACCTCTAGAAGGAAAAAGAATATAATCCAAAGTTGGATTTTATGCCTCTTGGGTTCCTTGGGTCCCAAGGAGTCTAAAATTGAAAAGATAATGCAACAAGAAAAGAAAAGAGCAATTATGTATTTCTTTATTAAGAAAGAAGTTGAAAACAATGATAAAATATGGGAAATAAGTGAAAAGATGTATAATTGAGTTACCCTTGGTGGATTTTGATATCCAAAGGATTCCTAATGTTAAATGGAATGCCAAGGAGGAAAATAAAAAGAAAGATAAAGAAAAATTCTCAAAAAGGGATATTTTAATAAGAAATAAACAAGATAATGAGAAATAATGAATATACATGTATCTAGAAGGATAATGAGCATCCACTAAAAAGAATTTCGAAATATTAAAGTTTCTTGGGGACCAAGGATCCCAAATGAAGAAAAAGAAAGAGAAAATATCAATAATGCAAAATAAGAGGATAGTGAGATGTATAATTAATGAATTTGGTGGCATTGATAAAAAGGAAGTATTTTGTATTAAAAGAAAATATAAATTTCGTGCCAATGGATTAAAGGGAAAGTACTAAGAGAATAAAAGAGGTGATTTTCGAAATCCTAATAGCTAAAGAATAAAGGATATCAAAGAATTTTGTTTAGGAGAGAGAAGATTACTTCTCATTGAAGGAATAAGATTCCTAATGGGAAGAGGACTTGTTTCCTCTTGGATGAATGTCTTGGGGCATGGATACCCTCCCCTATATAAGGGGTAAGACCTTGGGCTGAGTCCAGAAGATCCCACACATTATCTTCTCCTCTTCTTCCACGGTTTCATCAATAAACCCTAACTAAAGAGAAGCTACGTTTTACGAAGCCACGAGGCTACAAGAGGGAGTTGCGAGGGAGGCTTGCCGCTTCCACGATGGCATGAGGTGCTTGGGTGAGCGTCCCCTCACCCTAACTGGCAGTGGTAGCAGCGACACGGCTGCATAGGGCGGCCAAGTTGCAGGTCTGCCCAACCCATTTTCTGCCACCTTAGAACCAGTCTCGGGAACCTGTAGGAGTGGCCGAGGGTGTCCGAGAGAAAGGAACAGATGCCAGTCACCGTCGGGTTCCAGGGGAGGAGAGGAGTTGCGCCCAACCGCGGCTAGGGCGGCAGCAAACCGTCAGAGCAAGGTAGAAGATGAACCAGGGCGCATTGGACGATTCTCCCAATCTGCATACTAAAGAGTCGATCTTTGAGTTAAGGGCAGTTTTGACATTTCGTTATGTTTTCATGCAAGCCGAGATATGTTGCATGGAAAGGACACTTGGCGCTCTCTGATTGGCTTTGGTAAGTAATATCTTGCAAAAATCATATTTAAATATCGGTAGCTCGGATGGATATGCATAACATATGAAAATTGCTCAGAAAAATGAGAGGAATTCATTAAAAATGGTTTGAGAGGCTAATTCCTCTTCTTATTCGAAAAGTAGTGTAATTGATCAACTTTAATGAATTAAAGATTAAGAAACCCTATTTTGAGATGATTAATGTATTTAGTAGGGTTTAATGGATAATTAAAGTTGATGTTAACCAGTTAATTCTAAAAAGGTACATTAAGAACTAAAAGGATGAACTTTGCACGTAATTGGTTTAATTTAGAATTTCATATTCTTTAATGAGCTTTAATGGGCCTTGAAACCGTAATGTTAGTTATTGTGACTCTTAATGGCTTAAATTGTTCAAATTCATGAATAAGATTAAGATATGATAGTTCTAAGCTATTTCGAGTATAAATGTGCCTAATTGTGGATAAATACCGTTAATATAGTAATTAGGGTTTTCTAATGGATAAAGGTAGAATTAATGGCAAATAGAGTTCAGATGTGAACTAAATCATAATGAACTATGAGTTGTTATTCTGGAAAGAACCAAAGATGAAAATTAGGCCTAATAATCTTGTCATGAATTAAAAAGGATAAAAATGGTAGTTTTAAAGTAAAAGAGGCATAATGGACTTAATTAATGTTTAATTGTGTCTTTTTCTAAAATTAAGGTAATATGTTGTTAGAAGGTAACCTTAACATCTTTCGTGAAGAATAGATGAGATAATTAGGGTTTGTGAGTAATTGTATAAAATTAGGGACTAAAAGAGTAAAAATGAAGAGGAACCATAATTGCAATGGAAACCCTAAAGGTGGACTAGAAATCCTAGAAAGCGAGCTATGTTTAAAAGACCATGATGGCATGATTAATGATAAGAAAATTGGATGCCTATTTCAGGATCAACCTGGTGTGTGCTTGCTTGGTTTCTTAATTGGTTGAATTATTTATGTAATCAAGTCAGCTTGACAGGTATGTGGTTAATTATGGTTAATCACATTAGTTTTCTAGAGGGTTTTCCAGATGGTTAATCACATTGAATGCAACCTATCAGTTTGGATGTTTCATACTGGCAAATTATAAAGTCACTATGATTATCACGATTGTAATATAAATGTGTATTCTCGCACCTACATGCCACCATGATGGATGATGAAAAAGGGTCAAGCCCAGGAGGGAAGACCAATGGGCACCATGAGAGGTGACCCCAGACAGCAAGCTCGGGAATGAGAAGGTGGTCTATGTTGCATTACTAATGGGCACCACGAGAGGTGACCCCAGGCACCAATCTCGGGATTGAGAAGGTGGCCTTAAGTCAAACCCTAGAGAGGGTATTCCAGGGTTAGGGCAAAAGCAGTGAAGATTGACACATTAAAAATGTAAATTGACTTGTTAAATACCTTGGTTGTGATAATTAGTTTGTTAGCCATATTTGTGAAATTTTGGTTGTTCCCACATACCGACTTATTTTGATATGCTGACCAACATTTTGTTTGTCGGTGTTTTAGGTACAAGCATGAAAAGGACAAATAGTAGAGTGGCATATGTGGAATTAAATAAGAGTTAAAGTACAAGGAGGATTAGTTAGAATAGACTCCTGATATGGATAGAAGTAGATATCCCAGTTTTTGAAAAAGGTATGCAAAGTTTTATTTTATACCCACTTTCAGTTTAGTTGGTAGAATCTGATTATTGCTATTGATTATTTATCAAACCTTTGATCTTGTTAATTGGGATAATGGCTCTGACCACTTGATCTCCCTTAATTGGGGGTTACCAGGAGGCAGGGTCGTTACATTTGGTATCAGAGCCTAGGTTCCTCATTTAATCATTAATAATTATAAAATTTTACAAATTCCATAGAACCCAAGGGTGTTATTAGAGGATTTTCTGAATGACAGAGGTGTCTAGAAAAGGATCACATCAGGGGGCTGGCAAGATTTTCCTCCGCACTGCTAGTCAGAATAGGAGGACTCCCTGATTAGTGTGACTGCCTGGCCAAAGTCTCAAGATTTGACTTGAAATAAGATACCTTTAGGACTCTCTCATCTTGTTCATCCCTTCGCAATTCAAATGTTGTTAAGGACCTTAAGGATTAGGGTTTTCTCTGTTTTCCTCACCCTCTTGAGGTATGGGTAAGGTTGATAAGGTTTAAGGAATCCTCCCCCAAATTAATGAAAAGCATGTAAATAAGATGTCATTGACATAAGCTTAATAGTTTAATCATAAACTAAAGAATAGATACATGCTTAGGTCGTATGACATAAGTTGTCATGCCCATAGGAGAAACCTGAGGCTAGACCTCCTTGTAAGGAGGATGGACGGAGGAAGTTAGTCTTAGAGGTAGAGACCTCCATTATAAGTAGAGACATGGTACATCCTTTGAAGATGATGCTAACCCTAACCCTAAGTGGTGGTTAGAAAGAGAGATGACACGATGAGTTAGATGTCATGGTAGACCTGGTGTGGTGGTGGACATGCCTTTAGATGCCCATATGAGCCATGAGAGGTTGGATGACCTAGTACCCTTGGCAACCCAACTGTGGGAAGTGTCGTGCATGTTAGAGTGAAGGATAGCTCCTTCAATGAGGATGCTGAAGAACCTATGGAAACCCCATGAGCTTATATGAGCATGGCATAGTATGCACCCAGAGTACGTCAAGTAGGGAAGGCAGTAGGTCAAAACCCTGGGTAAGAGAGTATGATGGATAGCTTATGAGATAAGCATAAAGAGCTATGGATAATCTGGAGCAAACATAAGTTGAACATAGACTTCACCCAGGTAGGGGTGTGCTTGTGAGCTTGATCCTATTTCATGGAGAGCGGACCCCTATTAGTGAGGCTGGTTGTAGGAGTATCTCTAGAGAGAGAGAGAGCAGGACCCAAGAAAGAGGGTTGGAAGCTTAGACTCCGAGACATGAGGAACAGTGGGGAGTTGAGGATTATGTGACCTAACATGATGTTTGTGGTTGCCTCATGCATGATCCCTGGAGGCTGTTGGTATCTTGGTTGCCTTTAGAGGAACCAAACCCTAGAAAGAGGATGAAGTTTCTAGTACCTATGTGCAAATAGGTCCTTACCTTCTAAGCTAGGAAGAAGAGTTCCTTAGACCCTGAAGAGGCTTAGTAACAAGTTGTGAGGCCTTGTACCTTGTTGGTTATCCTTGAGGAGGACTCCACTCTAATGTGTTGCTCGAGTTGAAGGATGATAGGAAGTGCATGTCATCCCTTTTACATGTTTGGTTCGTAGGTTGAGCATGCAGTTGGTCATCAGAAAAGTGAACCTAGGGTTCCTAGGCCTAAGAGGGGAAGTGGTGTACCTAATTCTCTTGATGAGATTTGAGTCTCTATAGATGCGATCATGGTACTTCTCATGGTTAGACTAAGAGTGTCTGGGAATGGAGGTAAACATAGATTTGAGATACTCATGATGTGGTAACATGTGATGTACGTTTCAACTTCAATTGGAAAGTGTACTGCCGATGTGTGGTGCACCATCTCTACTCTTAGAATGAGATGAACTCTATATTTGGACTACAGCCAAATGCTTATTTCCTCTCGTTATGGATGTGAGAGATAGGGAAATATGCTTGCCATACACTAAGGATAAAGATGATGAGAGTTCAAACATTGCTATGATGTTTGAGGACTAGAGAAAGTATCATACCTTTTAGATAGTACATTAAATGAATGGATACAAACACGAAGAGGACTAATATAGTCATCATATGAGGACGTACCTATCAAGAGTAGTATGGAACTTATGAGCTATATAAGTTTGAGTTTGATAACCAAGATGATGAGTTTGAAGTTTTCTTGACCCAATTAGACCTAAATCCGAGATGAGGATGATGAGTGGAGTATATGAGGGTTTATGTATTCACTGTTACCTAGCTCATAAGGATGTAAGGTGGTAATGGATGCTCTTAGTTGAGACGCAGCTATCTTGTTTAGCTAGTAGGGAAGCAAGAAAGAGGTTGTTAGGTGAACTCTAAGTTCGCGTAACATGTTTGGCTAACATAGAGAGACAACCAGACCTATTGGTCGAGTAGTGGTTGTTGGGTTATCCAGCCTAGAGCTTGATGAGATAGAAGAATGGTTGTAGAACCTCAGATACACCTCTCAGGAATGAAAGGTGATGGAACCCATGGATAGAGTGTTTTATGGTTTCTGAGGAGTCAACCTTGAGGAAAATCATGATATGCAGGAGATCATGGTTATAAGGTCACCATATACAGTGATACTACTAAGATGGAATGAAGAAGTATATAGAGTTGTATGTGGCTTTTCGCCATGCTTGTGAGAAGGTGAAGGATGAACACCTATAACCCAGTGAGTTTCTATAGAGGATGAAGAGTCCCTGAGTGGGAATGGGAGTGGATCACCGTGGATGTCATGGTGAGTCACCCCTGGACCAAGAGAGATCATGATGTAATATGGGTTATGGGAGATCGCCTTACTAAGTTGACCTAATCCCTTGCTTAAGAGAGAGAGAGAGCATTGTCAGTGTGACAGATCTAATTGAACTATATATGAGAGAGAGAGATAGTTCATCTACATTGTGATCCGAGTTCAATAACTGGAGCATGACCTCAAGTTCACTTACATGCGGTGGAAGTAGGAACATGAAAAACTCAATATTAATTTGAAGTTAGCACATGTTATCACCCCTAACTAATAGTTAGTATGATCCAGACTAGAGGGTCTAATGGGAGTGTATGTGCTCATTCAGGGTGATGCATGGGAGCAGTCCTACCCTAAGAGTGTTTGCTTGTGATGATAGAATAACCACATACTAACATGCCAATATTAGGATGTAAGAAGCTCTGTAAGGGAGGCTGTGTCGGTTATCGCTTCATTAGGATGATGTTGGTGAAAGGACCTTATGAAGTTTAGAGAGATTATAGTGTGTGCAGATGAAGTTGCGTTGATCATGCGGTGGCTGAGAAAGCCCAGGGGAGACATGAGTCGTGAGATGATGCGAAGCAAACTGACATGCAATTCACTGTGGGAGAATATGTGTTATGAAAACTCGAACCCTCTAAGATATAGTTAAAGATGAGTCTCTGATACATGGGCCCATTTGAGATGGATTTGTGGAGTTGTTTATGTTTAGCCTTACCCCTCATGATAATATGATGTATAATGTATTCCATGTGTCTGTTCTAGAGCACTATGTGATGTACCCGAGCCATGTGCTGAGCATTGAACCTATTGAGCTTCTAGGAAGGCTAAAATATCCCGAGTCACCTACGAGGGTATGTGGTACCAAGGTAAGAAAGAACTCAGATGTAAGAATATAAGGGAGACCAAAAGGTTAGAGCCACCATCCCAAATAACTCAGGATCCATGGTTTAACATTTAATCAATAATAACTATTATATTCTACTAAAACTATACTAGAAAGCTGGAATAAAATGTATCTCTTGCATACCTTATAAAAATTTCGGATTTCTAGACTTCTATCCACAGATGGAGTCTATCTATCTAATACTCCTTGAATTGATTATTTGTATCTTCACAATGTTTCAATTTATTGTTTGTTCTTATCAATAATTGTACCTAAAATGCCGACAAACAAAATGCATGTCAGTATATTTCTATACCTGTATGCGGGGGATAATCAAAATTTCATAATTGATTGCTAACAACCTAAATATCACAAATAATTGATTAACAATCCAAAGTAACATTTTCAATGTGACATTCTCAACCGCTTTTACCCTAACCCTGGATCACCCTCTCTAGGGTTTTGTTCTTACACGAGATAGAAGGCCACCTTCTCCATCCTGAGCTTGGTGCCTGGGGTCACCTATCAACGCCCAATGGTCTTCCCTCCGAGGCTTAATCGAATAGACCTTCCCTCCGGGGCTTGGTCATGCATCGTACATCAGGGTGGCATGTAGGTTTGAGAATACACATATATAATTCATTGTCATAATCATAGTGAATTTATAGGATTGCATAAATAAACACTCAACATTTAAGGTTGCATCCAATCGATCAAATGTTCGAGAAAACATCGTGAAACTAAATTGATTATTCATAAATAACCACATACCTATTCAGTCGAATCAATAAGCTAACAATAATGCAAGGAAATATCTAGGCAAGCAAGCAGTTCACACAAGCAATGATCCTGAAACAATCATATAACTCAATTACTATTCACTTTCTTAGATTACACTTATATGAACTCGCTTCCAAGGGTTTCCTACTTCCTTTTAGGGTTTCATTAGGGTCTATCTTCATTATTGACACTATAAACCCTAAAATATCAAAACTACACACAAACCCTAATTAACTTGTTATTTTCCTCCAAACAGGCTTAGGATCAACTGATAATAGTATTATTTCAAGAATTTTGGATTATTCAAGTTAATCACCCTTTTTGCCCTAGATTAGGGTTTAGGACTATCTCGTATTTGGACTACGGATTAGGGTTACAAACCCTAACTCCTTACGTTATGGTTTCTAAGATTACCAATTCCATTATGCATATTAGGTGAAATTAACCCTAATCATCATTTTAAACTTCTTATACACTTCATGAAACCTAGATCACATCACTAGTGTTAAGATTATATCGCAATGTCTACATTGGTTTCAAATCCTAAATCAACATATATAAGATTACTAATTTGGAATTGTCCATTATACACCATTATCAAGGTTTTACTCATTATATATGTCTAGATCAGATATGAACATAACATAACCAATTCTAATCAATTAAGCACCATATTAACCTAAATCTAGGCTTTCCATTATACTAATCACATTAACACATGTATTGCACATACTTTTAGAACAGGAAGCATAATCAAGTTCTGATAGTATTTTATTTGGATTCCTCTCATTTTTTGAGCAAGTTTCATATATAACTTATTACGAATAGAGTTACCAATTATTTTTTACGAATTTCGTAAGATAAAATCTAATGGGACCAATCCTAATCTGGCATATCATCAGATTCTTTTCTTGCTCAACGGGCTGAAGGTGCTTTAAGTAAATATTCAAAAGACCCTTTTTCCCTTTCGTGTTGATCCTGATCTATAGGAACGTGAGGGGCAAGTTTGTCCTTTTCCATTTTCTTCTTCTACCTCACAACACCGATCAATGTTTGCTGCGGGCGAGCCCCCCTGCATGGCTGACCCCTACCCAGGTTCCGAAGGTGTGGAGCAACTTGGGTCGACTCCCTTTGGGCTCCGATGAAGTCAATCAGGCCGTTGTCATGGCCAAAGTCAGTCGAAGATGACAGATCCGATGACCAGGCTCTACTGTTGGTTCTCGGTCTCACCTCTAGCTCACCCCTACTACAACTCGCAGTTGTGACTCCCTCCTTGCAAACAACACCGCCCATAGTGCCTCCTCGTTAGCTATGGTCATCCCTGCGGGAGAGCGTCGCCCACACATGACAAAACCTCGGCAGCTGATATTGATGGCACGTCTATGCTTCTAACTGTCCTTTCTTCTTCTCAGCAACATTGACGGTCAAGCAACTATTTAGATAGGCCAACTTAGCGTGTTGCGTTGGCTCCGACGACCTCCCTCACACCCCAACTAGCATTCCCCGCATATGGGTTGTCATTGGACTTTGTTACCCGATGCATCCATGGAATTGTCATGAAATGCATCTAAGGGTAGGCCCAATGAGTTGATATAGACGATGAAGAGTCCTCAAGAGCGAATGGGGGTTTGTCACTAGGGATGTTGTGGTAAGTCTCCCCTAGACCAAGGAAGGTCAAGATGCAATATGGGTTATGGTAGATCCCCTTACCTAGAAGACGAGAAAAAAAGAATGATGTCAAGGGACGGATCTGGTTGAACTACATATGAGAGAAAGATAGTTCAACTACACCATGATGCGAGTTTAAAAGTTCTTTATAACCTAAAGATTCACTTCCATGAGGTGGAAGTAGACGAAATCGAGTACAGATTATCACCCCTAACTAATGGTTAATATGGTCCAGGCTAGAGGGTTTGAGGAGAGCATGTGTGCTCGTTCAGGGTGATATCTAGAGACAGTTCTTGTCCTCTGAAAGATGTGATGATAAACACCATAGCCAGTGTCAGGATGTAGAGAAGCTCTACAAGAGAAGTTGTGTCGGTCACCACTCCATTAAGACGATGTTGGTGAATGGACCTCGCAAAGGTCAAGAAAGGACCATAGTGTGTGCAGATGAAGTCGCTTTGATCGTGCAATGGCTAAAGAGAGCCCGGGGGCGACATGAGTCATGAGCTGATGCAAAGCAGACTGACATGCAGTTCACTGTGGGAAAGTATGTGATGTGAAAATCTGACCCCTCTAAGTTACAACTGAGGAAGCTGAGTTCCCGATATATCGATCCATTTGAGATGGATGGTGGAGATGGTTGTGTTTAGCCTTACCCCTTAGGATAACAGGATGTGTAATGTGTTCCATAAGTCTGATCTAGAGCACTATGTGAGGTACGCAAGCCATGTGCTGAGCCCTAAACCTATTCAACTTTATGAGAGGCTGAAATATCCTGAGTCACCTAAGAGGGTACGATATGCCGAGGTAAGAAAGAACTCAAATGGAAGAATATGAGATGATGAAGGTTCTTGGGAAGCACCATGGAAAGGGTGAGGCCACATGGGAGCCATGATGGACATAAGGAAAGGTTTATCCTGATTTGTTTGTTTGCTTGATGGAATTTTGGGGGCAAAATTCCTATAAGAGGGGAAGGATGTTACAACCCCAAATTTTGGGTTCTTTTGATGAGAAATGCAATTTCTCTTAATAAAGATAAATGAGAAAATAATGATGTGATTTGATTTGAATTAATAAATTTCGTCTATAATAGCCTTGATGGTTTCTTAATGGGCTTTGTTGGCTATTGGGCCCAATAACAAGGAAATTCGATTAGTAAATGAATAATTGAGAATTTGAGAAAAGAAAGATGTAGAAACCTCTAGAAGGCAAAAGAATCTAATCCAAAGTTGGATTTCGTGCCTCTTGGGTTCCTTGGGTGCCAAGGAGTCCAGAATTGCAAAGATAATGCAACAAGAAAAGAAAAGAGCAATCAAGTATTTCTTTATTAAGAAAGAAGTTGAAAACAATGATAAAATATGGGAAATAAGTGAAAAGAGGTATAATTGAGTTAGCCTTGGTAGATTTTCGTATCCAAAAGATTCCTAATGTTAAATGGAATGACAAGGCAGAAAATAAAAAGAAAGATAAATAGAAATCCTCAAAAAGAGATATTTTAATAAGAAATAAACAAGATAATGAGAAATAATGAATATAGATGTATCTAGAAGGATAATGAGCATCCACTAAAAAGAATTTCGAAATATTAAAGTTTTTTGGGGACCAAGGAGCCCCAATGAAGAAAAAGAAAGAGAAAATATCAATAATGCAAAATAAGAGGATAATGTGATGCACAATTAATGAATTTGGTGGCATTGATAAAAAGGAAGTATTTTCTATTAAAAGACAATATAAATTTCGTGCCAATGGATTAAAGAGCAAGTACTAAGAGAATAAAAGAGGTGATTTTCGAAATCCTAATAGCTAAAGAATAAAGGATATCAAAGAATTTTGATTAGGAGAGAGAAGATTACTTCTCATTAAAGGAATAGGATTCCTAATAGGAAGAGGACTTGTTTCCTCTTGGATGAACGTCTTGGGGAATGGATACCCTCCACTATATAAGGGGTAAGACCTTGGGCCGAGTCCAAAAGATCCCACACATTATCTTCTCCTCTTCTTCAACAGTTTCATCCATAAACCCTAACTAAAGAGAAGTTGCGTATTTACGAAGCCACGAGGCTACAAGAGGGAGTTGTGAGGGAGGCTTTCCGCTTCCACGACGACATCAGGTGCTTGGGTGAGCGTCCCCTCACCCTAGCTGGATGTGGCAGCAGCGACACGACTGCATAGGGTGGCCGAGTTGTAGGTCTGCCCAGCCCATTTTACGCCACCTTGGAACCAGTCTAGGGCACCTGTAGGAGCGACAGAGGGTGTCCGAGAGAAAGGAACGGATGCCAGTCGCCGTCGGGGTCCAGGGGAGGAGAGGAGCCGTGCCCAACTACGGCTAGGGTGGCAGCAGACCGTCGGAGCAAGGTAGAAGATGAACCAGGGCACATTGGACGATTCTTCCCCTCCGCGTACTAAAGAGCCGATCTTTGAGTAAAGGGCAGTTTTGACATTTTGTTATGTTTTCAAGCAAGTCAATATATGTTGCATGGAAAGGACACTCGGCGCTCTCTGATTGGCTTTGGTAAGTAATATGTTGCAAAAATCATATTTAAATATCGGTAGCTCGGATGGATACACATAAAATATGAAAATTGCTCAGACAAATGAGAGGAATTCATTAAAAATGGTTTTAGAGGCTAATTCCTCTTATTATACGAAAAGTAGTGTAATTTATCAACTTTAATGAATTAAAGATTAAGAAACCCTATTTTGAGATGATTAATGTAATTAGTAGGGTTTAATGGATAATTAAAGTTGATGTTAACTAGTTAATTGTAAAAAGGTACATTAAGAACAAAAAGGATGAACTTTGCATGTAATTGGTTTAATTTAGAATTTTGTATGCTTTAATGGGCCTTGAAACCCAAATGTTAGTTATTGTGACTCTTAATGGCTTAATTTGTTCAAATTCATGAATAAGATTAAGATATGATAGTTCTAAGCTATTTTGAGTATAAAAGTGCCTAATTGTGGATAAATACCCTTAATATAGTAATTAGGGTTTTCAAATGGATAAAGGTAGAATTAATGGCAAATAGAGTTCAGATGTAAACTAAATCATAATGAACTATGAGTTGTTATTCTGGAAGGAACCAAAGATGAAAATTAGGCCTAATAATCTTGTCATGAATTAAAAAGGATAAAAATGGTAGTTGTAAAGTAAAAGAGGCATAATGGACTTAATTAATGTTTAATTGTGCCTTTTATCTGAAATTAAGGTTGTTTGTTGTTAGTAGGTAACCTTAACATCTTTCGTGAAGAATAGATGAGATAATTAGGGTTTGCGAGTAATTGTATAAAATTAGGGACTAAAAGAGTAAAAATGAAGAGGAACCCTAATTGCAATGGAAACCCTAACAGTGGACTAGAAACCCTAGAAAGCGAGCTAGGTTTAATAGACCACGATGGCATGATTAATGATAAGAAAATTGGATGCCTATTTCAGGATCAACTTGGTGTGTGCTTGCTTGGTATCTTAATTGGTTGAATTATTTATGCAATCAAGTTAGCTTGACAGGTGTGTGGTTAATTATGGTTAATCACATTAGTTTTCTCGAAGGTTTTCTGGATGGTTAATCACATTGAATGCAACATATCAGTTTGGATGTTTCATACTTGCAAATTAAAAAGTTACTATGATTATCACGATTGTAATATAAATGTGTATTCTCGCACCTACATGCCATCCTGATGGATGATGCAAAAGTGTCAAGCCCAGGAGGGAAGACCAATGGGCACCATGAGAGGTGACCCCAGACACCAAGATCGAGAATGAGAAGGTGGTCTATGTTGCATGACTAATGGGCACCATGAGAAGTGACCCCAGGCACCAAGCTCAGGATTGAGAAGGTGACCTTAAGTCAAACCCTAGAGAGGGTATTCCAGGGTTAGGGCAAAAGCGGTGGAGATTGCCACATTGAAAACATAAATCGACTTGTTAATTACCTTGGTTTTGATAATTAGTTTGTTAGCCATATTTGTGAAATTTTGGTTGTTCCCACATACCGACATATTTCGATATGCTGACCGACATTTTGTTTGTCCGTGTTTTAGGTACAAGCATGAAAAGGACAAATAGTAAAGTGGCATATGTGGAATTAAATAAGAGTTAAATTACAAGGAGGATTAGTTAGAATAGACTCCTTATGTGGATAGAAGAAGATATCCTAGTTTTTGAGAAAGGTATGCAAAGTTTTATTTTATACCCTCTTTCAGTTTAGGTGGTAGAATCTGATAATTGTTATTCATTATTTGTCGAACCTTTGATCCTGTTAATTGGGATAATGGCTCTGACCTCTTGGTCTCACTTAATTGGGGGTTATCGAGAGGCGGGGTCGTTACATTTGGTATCAGAGCCTAGGTTCCTGATTTAATCATTAATAATTATTAAATTTTACAAATTCAATAGAACCCAAGGGAGTTATTAGAGGATTTTCTGAAAGATAGAGGTGTCTAGAAAAGGATCACGTCTGGGGGCTGGCAAGATTTTCCCCTACACCGCTAGTCAGAATACGAGGACTCCCAGATTAGTGTGGTTGCCTGGCCAAAGTCTCAGGATTTGACTCGAAATAAGATACCTTTAGGACTCTCTCATCTTGTTCATCCCTTCTCAACTCAAATGATGTTAAGGACCTTAAGGATTAGGGTGTTCTCTCTTTTCCTCACCCTCTTGAGGTATGGGTAAGGTTGATAAGGTTTAAGGAATCCTCCCCAAAATTAATGAAAAGCATGTAAATAAGATGTCATGGACATAAGCTTAATAGTTTAATCATAAACTAAAGAATAGATACATGCTTAGGTTGTATGACATAAGTTGTCATGCCCTCAGGAGAAACCTGAGGCTAGACCTCCTTGTCAGGAGGATGGACGGAGGGAGTTAGTCTTGGAGTTAGAAACCTCCATTATAAGTAGAGACCTGGCACATCCTCTAAGGATGATACTAACCCTAACACTAAGTGGTGGTTAGAAAGAGAGATGACACGATGAGTTAGAAGTCATGGTAGACCTTGTGTGGGGGTGGACATGCCTTTGGATGCCCATATGAGCCATGAGAAGTTGGATGACCTAGTACCCTTGGCGACCCAACCCTGGGAAGGGTCGTGCATGTTAGAGTGAAGGATAGCTCCTTCAATGAGGAGGTTGTAGAACCTATGGAAACCCCATGAGCTTATATGACCATGGCATAGTATGCACCTAGAGTACATCAAGTAGTGCAGGAAGTAGGTCGAAACCCTGGCCAGGATAGTATGATGGATAGCTTATGAGATATGCATAAAGAGCTATGGATAATCTGAAGCAAACATAAGTTGAACATAGGCTTCACCCAGGTAGGGGTATGCTTGTGAGCTTGATCCAACTTCATGGAGAGAGCACCCCTAATAGTGAGGCTGGTTGTAGGATTAGCTCTAGAGAGACAGAGCAGGACCCAAGAAAGAAGGTTGGAAGCTTAGACTCCGAGACATGAGGAACAGTGGGGAGTTGAGGATGATGCGACCTAACTGGATGTTTGTGGTTGCCTCATGCATGATCCCTAGAGGCTGTTGGTGTAACACCCCTGACCTGGGTTATGACCTAACCCTGGAAGTTTTGCCTAAATATGTAATTAATATACTTGTGAACACTCCCTGGCATGTAATTAAGTTCCTCAGGAACATTTACTTTCAATTTTGCTCCTTTTTGTATAAAGTTGTAGCATTGTGTTGTATGCAGGGACCTATGTGCAAATTACCCAGTTTAAGGGTTGAACTTGCAAAATTCACAAGATAAGATGTTCCTTTGATGTTGAGACGTCATGAGAATGGTTATGGTAAAGTTTGAGGGATTTCCCAAGCTTGAGCACCAAGGTGCAGCTGTGGAAGCAATTCCCATGCTTAGAAACCCTAATTTGGGGTAAAGTGCAATTTACCCAAATTGAGGGGTCCAAGTGTAATTCTTAATATCTAGAACATCTTTTATGACTCTTGTCATCATTTAGAGTAGAAATGATGAAAGGGATACATCATTTAATAATCAGATGAGAAAAAAATGATCTTTGTGGTAAAAGACACCTAATATGGGTATGAAACCCTTTCATGTATGTACCCTAGTTGAAGGTTGGATTCCTTTACCCCTAGATCTTGAGATTTCATGAGATTTGCATAAGGATAGATAGGTTTGGTCGTGCCTTTGAGCAAGGAGGGACCTAGATGTGATTTCCAATCTTGTGAGGTCCTTAGGGTGTAAAAGAGGCTAAAGTATATAATCCCTTTTTCCTTGCAATTAAGTGAACGAACTTTCTTTCCTTCATTTCTCTTCCTTTCTTGCTCAAACGACCAAGGATAGCTCTGGAGCTCAGGGGGGGACGACCAACCTGTTCTAGGTAAGAGAACCCCACCTTCTAGCTCGAATTCATGGAGGAATTCACTTTCTAAGGTTGGTTTTATGGTTAGCTTACTTAGTCTGCTTGTTCTAGCCGACCAAAGCAATGTTTCCTTGGAGAATTCACCTCTGACAAAGTTGTGGAAGCTCAAGGACGCCATTAAAGCTTGGAGCTTGAAGGCTTGGAGCTCTAAGATCAACCTTTAGGCGGGTTTTATAACTCTAAACATATGCTTTATATGTATGCTCAATTCTCGCAATTTACTTGGTAAATTCTCTTTCTACCACCCTTCTTCCTTGCACGTTTGCAAGCAAATCAGTGGAGAAACCGACCTTTCTAGAGGTTGAATATGAGGGGCGTGATTCCCTATGTTACTTTTTCAAACGACCTTGGACCCTTTTGGTCCAAACGGTTGCAAACCGTTTGGGTTCAAACGGTTTCAAACTGTTTTCTCTCAAACGGTCTTGCAAGACCGTTTGGATTGAAACGGTCTCAAGACCATTTGAAAGAGTTGACCAAGGGACGACCGTTTGAGGGTCTGTTCCTAATATATTGAATTTCATCTCTGCAAAGAATCAAAGTCTAATTCTTAATCGATTGAGAGTTGAAGGCACTTCAACATGAAACCCTAATCGGGTGAAAAAGTGCTGATTTAACATATAGATCTTGTTGAGTTTTGGGTTGAAGGACCCAAACGGTCTCAAGACCATTTGGGGATTCCTCCAAACGGTCCCAAGACCGTTTGGGCACAACCCAAGACCGTTTGAAGGTCTAGGGTTGAGTTAATCTAATGGTTTGAGGGTCCAATTATAGGAAATTGATGAATTGATAAAAATTGCTGATTTTGACCTAATTGGACTTCAACCTTAGTCAAAACGATTTGGACTTTGGTCAAACTTTGGGCAAACGGTCTCAAGACCGTTTGGATGATGTCCAAACGACCTCAAGACCGTTTGGGCCAAGTTTGAGCCCAATTGGAGGTCAATTGATAGGTTCAACCCTGAATTGATTCACATTGTTGAACATTGATGACCAATCGATTTGAAACCCTAATTGAGGAGGATTGAACCCTAATTGGCTTGCAATTGAGGGTCAATTGGATGTCTAAGTGGTTAAGGATAACCCTAATTGACTCAATTTATAAGTGGTTAGCATAGCTTTAACCAATTGCGGGCTTCAACACACATATCCATGAACATTGGTGACCTTTGAACCCCTTTGGAGGTCCAAACGGTTTGAGCCCTTTTTGGACCAAACGGTCTCAAGACCGTTTGGATCCAAACGGTCTCAAGACCGTTTGAGACCAAACGGTCTCAAGACCGTTTGGGGCCAAACGGTCTCAAGACCGTTTGGGCTCAAACGACCTCAGGATCGTTTGGTCCAATCGATCTCAAGCAAGTTTGATCAAACGGTCTCAAACCGATTGAAGCCCCAAACGGTTTGGAAGTCAACCCTTCCAAACAGTCTTCACCTCCAAACGGTCTCAAGACCGTTTGGGGTCAAACGGTCTCAAGACCGTTTGGGTGGTTGAAACCGTTTGAAGGTTGAAACCGTTTGGAGATTTGTGATGGTTTGTACTTAACCATTTGATGATGTAATTAGTTCAATGGTGTTCCAATCTAAACCCTAATGGTAACCTAGGTCATTAAGGGACTATGTGATTAGTGAGTTAACCCATGATGGTGATCATGGGGCAAATTACCAAAATACCCTTGAGGGGTCTAAAGGGATAAAACCTTGTTCTAATCAAACCCTAATCACATGATGTTGATGTTTTGGCTTATGTTAGTCAATGGAGACTTATCTCAACCTGATCTAGAGTGGTGTTGCCACCATCTACTAGTGAGAGGAGAGAGAAAGTATTTCTAGAGAGAGAAAGTATCCTAGAGAGAGAAAGTACCCCTTTTAAGGTGGAAACTCAAGTGAGATACTTCTTTTGCATATGAAGGTGTATGATTAGGGAATGACCCACCTATGTGAGGTCATGGAAACCCTAGTTATGATATCTAATGGGTCTTAATCTTATTTAAGAGCCTTAATGATGATGTTTCTCTTACAAGATGATGTAATGAGTACCATTCACCATGGTGTGAATAGTAAACCCTAATTTTAGGGTGATGACTTGAAAGACGAATAGTAAACCCTAAATTGTTGAATTGCTTACTATTATCTGTTGAACTAACCATGCAGGTTATTATGAGATAATGGTCATACCCATGTATGAAATACCATGTTATATTCATTGAAAGCATGTCTTAAGCTTTATGAATAGTGAATCATCTTGATGCACTGCTAAGTGACATCTTTTGTGATTTATGGGATGTAAGAGCCATAAACACCATCAAGGTCATGCTTGACAGATGACTTGTGATGAGATAATTGAGAACTGGTAATTGAAATGAGTTAGGCCTGCTACATTTTAGTATTCTCATATATAGTTGTGATGCTAATGTTTTTGTATGATGATATGAATACTGAATGTACCTAACTAATCAAGTGAAATGTAGAGCCCTGATCATAGATCCATCATTGTCAGAGTCTAAATGATGGTGAAACAGGTTTTCCTCAGGGAACTCCTGGATCACATACTTTTGAGTATGTGGGGTACATGGATGTGTAGAACCTTACATCCTAGTGTAGGTATTTGATGTAGATTCTTGTAGTCCGTCATACCTTCACTATAAAAGAAAAGGTGAGAGGATGATGTAGATTCTAGTAGTCCATCAGACCCCACCATAAAGTCCTAAAGGTGAGATGTATCTCTACACTCCCTTAAAGACACAAATACCGTATTGGTGAAAGATAAACAAGAAATCTTCCGATAGCGAAGAGAGTACAGAATGCCACTGTAACTCTAAAAATAGCGAAGGACCAGAGTACCCTGGTGAGCTATTATAAAGACTCCCGCCAGATGTCAAACAATCAATCCTCTAACTGACTGAGGAAGATGAGGTCATAAGAATCCGGCTCTTTTAATGACCTATGTATGATACTGATGTGACTTCATAGCGATCAGTTGGAGTATGAGTGGTATGCCTCATCTCCACAGGGCATAATAATGTTTGAAAAACATAATCAACAGCGTAGTATACCTGCTAGAGTTAACTACGAGTTATTTGATTGATGTTACCTTGAATAGCATAGATGTTCTCATATTTTAATATTGATTGAACTCTTGCTTATCTTCAGAACTGCTAGTGAATATCTTGAAGGCTCTTATTGCTTTAGTTATTCCTTGCTTTAATTATAAAGCCTAGTGGAGAGTTATAACTCTCGTTGGGGCAATTATGTATAATTGTCTCACCCCGTAGACTTCTACTTTTTAGGTGGTCGTCGAAGACAGAGGAACAAGAACTCAGGTAACCAATCCCAGCAACAGCAGCATCAGGAGCAGTAAATATCTCAGGTGGAGATCTAGCCTGCTTCATGGTGTAGTTAGAGTCAAGTCCTATGTGTCCTCTGTACTCTCAGGTCCTGGAGTGTTTTGGAGTATGAATTCTTGAGAATTTTGTATCATGTTGTATATAATTACTCAAGAAGTAATTGTCAGTGATGTAAACAGTTAAAATCCTTTTTCTATGGAAAAGGTTTGTGGTTTCAAGCTCTTGTCTCGAAAAGTTTTAATTTCCCGTGATTTTTGTCTTCCGCTGTTTATCGATTGCTTCCGCGCATGTTTAAATCGGGAATAATTCGTGGTTTGGAGATCAGAGCCGACAATTAAGTGGTATCAGAGCTCCAGGTTCGCCGAGTCTACAGAGGCATAGGACTTAGGAAGTCGAGTCTATCTTTAGTATTCCTTCCTTATCTAATAGAATCTTCTACTCCTCAGGAGAAGAAGATACCTAAGATGTCAGAGCCACATGATGAGTATGTGGGAGAAAGTAGTGCTAGTGCACCTCAAGGTGGTGCAGGAGTACCAGAGGTGGAACAGCCTGTACCAGAACAACCTAGAGAGCCACCCCAGTTTGGCCCAGCTGACATAGGTAACCCAGCAGTCCAGACAATGTTTGGGCAGTTTATGACTGCCATGACACACATAACCGACAGGTTGCCTATGCCTGCACCTAGGGTACCGGTCCAGCCTGAGGGGCAAGGTATCGGGAAGACGTTCGAGTGACTGCGTCGTGTCGGAGCTACCGAGTACCATGGGACTGCTGACCCCGCAGATGCTGATCTGTGGTTGACAGAGCTAGAGAAGGCTTTTAGGATCCTCAACATCCCTGAAGCTGAGAAGGTTAGACATGCTGTCTATCTTCTCAAAGGAAGTGTTGGTCACTGGTGGACCATGGAAGAGCAGAAGAGACCTGGAATAGAGATCTCGTGGGAAGATTTTCGGCGGGAATTTGTCCAAAGATATTTCCCAAAGACCTTCCTAGACGAGAAGATCTCTCAGTTTGAAAGACTGAGACAGGGTATGATGAACATTAGCGAGTACGAAGCTAAGTTCATGGAGCTGTTGCGGTTTTGTCCGCACATGGCTGCCACAGAAGAAGAAAGAATCAGAAGGTTTGAGAAGGGGTTGAATGCTGACATGTCTACCCCAGTGTCTGCCTTAGAGAACCGAGAGAGATTCTCTACCTTCGTTGAGTCAGTCCGAAGGATAGAGAGATCTGTGGTTGAGAAGAGGCAAACACAGAAAAGGTATCCACAGTTCCAGGGTTCTTCATCTATGGACTTTAAGAAGTCTAGATCCTCTGCACCTAACCCTCCACCATCTAGATCTAGTCCTCAGACTCAGTGGTCTCCTAGTAGAGGTAGAGGAAGAGGACAACCACCTCGGGAGACACAGAGTTCTGCATCAATGTCTGCTACCGGACCACAAAGACCACAAGAAAGAAGATGCTACAACTGCGGTAAGATGGGACATTTGATGAAGGACTGCCGATCTAGGCCTGTCAGTGTGACACAGCCTCCGAGACAAGGACAACAGGGATCACAGGGAGGACAATCTCAAGGAACAGGTCGAGGACGCGGGCAAGCGTCTCAAGCTGGATCATCAGCACCACCTCAACAATAGGCTACGGCGAGGTTCTATGCTATGAACCCACCAGAGGCAGTGGTCAATCCACAAGTAGTGACAGGTCAGATGGAATTTTTATATTCTGATATGTCAAAATCTTGTGTAGTATCTGTTTTGATTGACCCAGGTGCTACGCACTCTTTCATCACTCGAAGAGTGATTCGTAACTGCAATATGATAACTAGTCATAGGGCAGATAAGTTGTTGTTGGAGACTCCGTTGAGTGGGTCTGCTGTTCTGCAAGAAGTATGCTCTCCTTGCGTACTCTTCTTTTCTAAACATCACATTCAAGTGGATCTCATACCGCTTGATATGCAAGGATTTGATATAATCCTAGGGATGGATACCTTGGAAAGGTATTGAGTTGTCTTGGATTGTGAGTCCAAGCTGGCTGTGTTTGCTGATGAAAGCAACACATGGATCTTTCAAGGGGAAAGAAAGATTCTGCCCACCTGTCTTGTATCAGCTATGGTTGCTGATAAGTTGATGAGGCAAGGATGCTACGCATTCTTAGCCCATGTAGTAGATGTTACCAAGGAAAGTTCCAACCCTGCTGAAATTCCGATAGTCAGGGAATTCGAGGATGTGTTTCCCGAAGAACTTCCTGGTATACCACCACCCCGGGAAATTGATTTTGAGATCAATTTGGTCCCAGATACGAAACCCATAGCCCAGACTCCGTATAGGATGGCGCCTGCTGAGATGGCAGAACTCAAGAAACAGCTTCAAGAGTTACTTGAGAAGGGTTTCATCCGACCGAGTACCTCACCTTCGGGTGCTTCGATTTTGTTTGTTAAAAAGAAAGATGGATCGATGCGGTTGTGCATTGATTATAGACAACTCAATAAAATAACAATAAAGAATAAGTATCCTTTGCAGAGGATTGATGATTTTTCGACCAGTTGCGTGGTGCAACAGTCTTTTCCAAGATAGACTTAAGGTCTGGATATCATCAAATCCGCATTAAGGACAGTGACATATCCAAGTCTGCCTTTAGGACAAGATATGGTCACTATGTGTTCACAGTTATGTCGTTTGGACTAACCAATGCACCGGCTGCATTCATGGAACTCATGAATAGAGTCTTTCGACCTTTTCTTGATCAGTGTGTTGTCGTCTTCATAGATGACATACTGATTTATAGTAAGGATGCTCAGCAGCATGAGCAGCACCTTCACCAAACTTTGACCTTGCTAAGGGAACACAAGCTATACACTAAGTTTAGCAAGTGTGAGTTTTGGTTATCTGAAGTATCCTTCCTTGGACATGTGGTATCTGCCTCGGGAATTCGTGTTGACCCTGCAAAGATAGAGTTTGTTCTGCAGTAGGAACAACTGAAGACACCGACGGAGATTAGAAGTTTCTTGGGGTTAGCTGGTTATTATCGAAGGTTTATTAAGAATTTCAGTTCTATAGCCTTACCTTTGACCAAGTTAACCCGGAAGGATGTTCCTTTTGCTTGGAGTGATAAGTGTCAACAGTCTTTTCAGTTGTTGAAGGAGAGGTTAACGAGTGCACCTGTGCTTGTGTTACCTGAGCAAGGAAAGGAACATATAATCTTTTGTGATGCCTCCAAGAATGGACTTGGATGTGTGTTGATGCAGGATAAACAAGTGATTTCTTTTGCTTCCCGACAGCTTAAGAAACACGAGGAGAATTATCCGACACACGATCTAGAGTTAGCTGCTGTGGTCCATGCTTTGAAAATCTGGAGACATTATCTTTATGGAGAAACTTCCCAGATTTTCACAGACCACAAGAACCTTAAGTACATCTTCACTCAGCATGAGCTTAATATGAGGCAACGTCGCGGGATGGAGTTAATCAAGGACTACGATTGTACGATTGATTACCATCTGGGCAAGGCCAATGTGGTTGCAGATGCCTTGAGTAGGAAATCAGCAACATCAACCATGGATAGGGCACAACTAAGTTCCTTAGTATGCTCTAGAAGAGATATGCTTATCTCTTTAAGGCAAGACAATGTGCAGTTGAAGGCATCATTGTTAGCTGGTTTGTCAGCTGAGATGCAGATTAAACCTACCTTAAGAGAGCAGATAAAGGAGGCACAACAAGTAGATGTTTTTGTACAGCAGATTAGATCTGAGTTTGGAGATGAGAAGCGAGAAGGTTTTCATGAGTCAGATGACCAGGTGGCATGCTATCATGGAAGGATGATAGTGCCAGATGTGGCTAACCTAAGGAAATTAGTCCTGGAAGAAGCTCATTCTTCAATGTATGCTATGCATCCAGGGAGCACCAAGATGTATCGAAACTTGAAAGATATGTATTGGTGGCCTGGAATGAAGAAGGATGTAGCTGAGTTTGTTCTGAGGTGTCCTGTGTGTCAGCAGGTCAAGGCTGAGCACCAGAAACCTGCAGGAACAATGCAACCCTTACCCATACCACAGTGGAAGTGGGACCATGTGACCATGGACTTTGTTGTTGGCCTACCTAGGACAAACAAAGGACATGATTCCATTTGGGTAGTTGTTGATAGGTTGACAAAGACAGCACATTTCTTACCTGTCAAAACAACCCATTCTGCTGAAAGGTTATCCCAGTTATATGTTCAAGAGATAGTGCGTTTGCACGGAGTTCCTGTCACTATAGTTTCTGACAGAGGTCCCCAGTTTACAAGTCACTTTTGGGAACAGCTACACAGAGCCCTAGGCACCAAGATAAGGTTTAGTACAACCTTTCATCCCCAGACTGATGGACAGTCAGAAAGGACTATACAGACCTTAGAAGATCTGTTGAGAGCATGTGTTGTCCAGTTTACCGGGAGTTGGGATCTACATCTAATCTTGATAGAGTTTGCCTATAACAATAGCTATCAACATAGCATTGATATGGCACCATATGAAGCCTTATATGGTAGACGTTGTAGATCACCCTTGTGTTGGTATGAAACTGGTGAGCACCAGTTGTTAGGCCCTGATCTTGTGCAGCAAACTACAGAAAAGATTAAAGTTATACAACAACAGCTTAAGACTGCACAAGATAGGCAGAAGTCGTATGCCGATAAACGTCGTAGACCCCTAGAGTTCCAGGCTGGAGACAAAGTGTATCTCAAGGTCTCACCTTGGAAAGGAGTCCTTCGTTTTGGAAAGAAAGGAAAGTTAGCTCCTAGATTTATGGGACCTTATCCAATTGTTGAAAAAGTTGGAAAGGTGGCCTATAGACTAGAGTTACCTCAGGATTTGCAGAAGCTGCACCCTGTGTTTCACATTTCCCAGCTGAGGAAATGTCACCCAGACACCGAGTCAGTTATACAACCTATGGAAATAGAATTGAATGAAGATATAACGTATGAGGAGGGACCAGTGTCAATCCTCGATAATAGAACTAAAAAGTTAAAGAAGAAGGATATAAGCCTTGTAAAAGTCCTCTGGAACCATCGTGGTGTTGAAGAAGCCACTTGGGAACTAGAAGATGAAATGAGAAGAAAATATCCTGCTCTTTTCTTAGAATATGCTTTATCGATTTCGGGGACGAAATCCTTTTGAAGGGGTAAAGAATTTGTAACACCCCTGACCTGGGTTATGACCTAACCCTGGAAGTTTTGCCTAAATATGTAATTAATATACTTGTGAACACTCCCTGGCATGTAATTAAGTTCCTCAGGAACATTTACTTTCAATTTTGCTCCTTTTTGTATAAAGTTGTAGCATTGTGTTGTATGCAGGGACCTATGTGCAAATTACCCAGTTTAAGGGTTGAACTTGCAAACTTCACAAGATAAGATGTTCCTTTGATGTTGAGACATCATGAGAATGGTTATGGTAAAGTTTGAGGGATTTCCCAAGCTTGAGCACCAAGGTGCAGCTGTGGAAGCAATTCCCATGCTTAGAAACCCTAATTTGGGGTAAAGTGCAATTTACCCAAATTGAGGGGTCCAAGTGTAATTCTTAATATCTAGAACATCTTTTATGACTCTTGTCATCATTTAGAGTAGAAATGATGAAAGGGATACATCATTTGATAATCAGATGAGAAAAAAATGATCTTTGTGGTAAAAGACACCTAATATGGGTATGAAACCCTTTCATGTATGTACCCTAGTTGAAGGTTGGATTCCTTTACCCCTATATCTTGAGATTTCATGAGATTTGCATAAGGATAGATAGGTTTGGTCGTGCCTTTGAGCAAGGAGGGACCTAGATGTGATTTCCAATCTTGTGAGGTCCTTAGGGTGTAAAAGAGGCTAAAGTATATAATCCCTTTTTCCTTGCAATTAAGTGAACGAACTTTCTTTCCTTCATTTCTCTTCCTTTCTTGCTCAAACGACCAAGGATAGCTCTGGAGCTCAGGGGGGGACGACCAACCTGTTCTAGGTAAGAGAACCCCACCTTCTAGCTCGAATTCATGGAGGAATTCACTTTCTAAGGTTGGTTTTATGGTTAGCTTACTTAGTCTTCTTGTTCTAGCCGACCAAAGCAACGTTTCCTTGGAGAATTCACCTCTGACCAAGTTTTGGAAGCTCAAGGACGCCATTAAAGCTTGGAGCTTGAAGGCTTGGAGCTCTAAGATCAACCTTTAGGCGGGTTTTATAACTCTAAACTTATGCTTTATATGTATGCTCAATTCTCGCAATTTACTTGGTAAATTCTCTTTCTACCACCCTTCTTCCTTGCACGTTTGCAAGCAAATCAGTGGAGAAACCGACCTTTCTAGAGGTTGAAGATGAGGGGCATGATTCCCTATGTTACTTTTTCAAACGACCTTGGACCCTTTTGGTCCAAACGGTTGCAAACCGTTTGGGTTCAAACGGTTTCAAACCGTTTGGGTTCAAACGGTTTCAAACCGTTTGCTCTCAAACGGTCTTGCAAGACCGTTTGGATTGAAACGGTCTCAAGACCATTTGAAAGAGTTGACCAAGGGACGACCGTTTGAGGGTCTGTTCCTAATATATTGAATTTCATCTCTGCAAAGAATCAAAGTCTAATTCTTAATCGATTGAGAGTTGAAGGCACTTCAACATGAAACCCTAATCGGGTGAAAAAGTGCTGATTTAACATATAGATCTTGTTGAGTTTTGGGTTGAAGGACCCAAACGGTCTCAAGACCATTTGGGGATTCCTCCAAACGGTCCCAAGACCGTTTGGGCACAACCCAAGACCGTTTGAAGGTCTAGGGTTGAGTTAATCTAATGGTTTGAGGGTCCAATTATAGGAAATTGATGAATTGATAAAAATTGCTGATTTTGACCTAATTGGACTTCAACCTTAGTCAAAACGATTTGGACATTGGTCAAACTTTGGGCAAACGGTCTCAAGACCGTTTGGATGATGTCCAAACGACCTCAAGACCGTTTGGGCCAAGTTTGAGCCCAATTGGAGGTCAACTGATAGGTTCAACCTTGAATTGATTCACATTGTTGAACATTGATGACCAATCGATTTGAAACCCTAATTGAGGAGGATTGAACCCTAATTGGCTTGCAATTGAGGGTCAATTGGATGTCTAAGTGGTTAAGGCTAACCCTAATTGACTCAATTTATAAGTGGTTAGCATAGCTTTAACCAATTGCGGGCTTCAACACACATATCCATGAACATTGGTGACATTTGAACCCCTTTGGAGGTCCAAACGGTTTGAGCCCTTTTTGGACCAAACGGTCTCAAGACCGTTTGAGACCAAACGGTCTCAAGACCGTTTGGGGCCAAACGGTCTCAAGACCGTTTGGGCTCAAACGACCTCAGGATCGTTTGGTCCAATCGATCTCAAGCAAGTTTGATCAAACGGTCTCAAACCGATTGAAGCCCCAAACGGTTTGGAAGTCAACCCTTCCAAATGGTCTTCACCTCCAAACGGTCTCAAGACCGTTTGGGTGGTTGAAACCGTTTGAAGGTTGAAACCGTTTGGAGATTTGTGATGGTTTGTACTTAACCATTTGATGATGTAATTAGTTCAATGGTGTTCCAATCTAAACCCTAATGGTAACCTAGGTCATTAAGGGACTATGTGATTAGTGAGTTAACCCATGATGGTGATCATGGGGCAAATTACCAAAATACCCTTGAGGGGTCTAAAGGGATAAAACCTTGTTCTAATCAAACCCTAATCACATGATGTTGATGTTTTGGCTTATGTTAGTCAATGGAGACTTATCTCAACCTGATCTAGAGTGGTGTTGCCACCATCTACTAGTGAGAGGAGAGAGAAAGTATTTCTAGAGAGAGAAATTATCCTAGAGAGAGAAAGTACCCCTTTTAAGGTGGAAACTCAAGTGAGATACTTCTTTTGCATATGAAGGTGTATGATTAGGGAATGACCCACCTATGTGAGGTCATGGAAACCCTAGTTATGATATCTAATGGGTCTTAATCTTATTTAAGAGCCTTAATGATTATGTTTCTCTTACATGATGATGTAATGAGTACCATTCACCATGGTGTGAATAGTAAACCCTAATTTTAGGGTGATGACTTGAAAGACGAATAGTAAACCCTAAATTGTTGAATTGCTTACTATTATCTGTTGAACTAACCATGCAGGTTATTATGAGATAATGGTCATACCCAGGTATGAAATACCATGTTATATTCATTGAAAGCATGTCTTAAGCTTTATGAATAGTGAATCATCTTGATGCACTGCTAAGTGACATCTTTTGTGATTTATGGGCTGTAAGAGCCATAAACACCATCAAGGTCATGCTTGACAGATGACTTGTGATGAGATAATTGAGAACTGGTAATTGAAATGAGTTAGGCCTGCTACATTTTAGTATTCTCATATATAGCTGTGATGCTAATGTTTTTGTATGATGATATGAATACTGAATGTACCTAACTAATCAAGTGAAATGTAGAGCCCTGATCATAGATCCATCATTGTCAGAGTCTAAATGATGGTGAAACAGGTTTTCCTCAGGGAACTCCTGGATCACATACTTTTGAGTATGTGGGGTACATGGATGTGTAGAACCTTACATCTTAGTGTAGGTATTTGATGTAGATTCTTGTAGTCTGTCATACCTTCACTATAAAAGAAAAGGTGAGAGGATGATGTAGATTCTAGTAGTCCATCAGACCCCACCATAAAGTCCTAAAGGTGAGATGTATCTCTACACTCCCTTAAAGACACAAATACCGTATCGGTGAAAGATAAACAAGAAATCTTCTGATAGCGAAGAGAGTACAGAATGCCACTGTAACTCTAAAAATAGCGAAGGACCAGAGTACCCTGGTGAGCTATTATAAAGACATCCCGCCAGATGTCAAACAATCAATCCTCTAACTGACTGAGGAAGATGAGGTCATAAGAATCCGGCTCTTTTAATGACCTATGTATGATACTGATGTGACTTCTTAGCCATCAGTTGGAGTATGAGTGGTATGCCTCATCTCCACAGGGCATAATAATGTTTGAAAAACATAATCAACAACGTAGTATACCTGCTAGAGTTAACTACGAGTTATTTGATTGATGTTACCTTGAATAGCATAGATGTTCTCATATTTTAATATTGATTGAACTCTTGCTTATCTTCAGAACTGCTAGTGAATATCTTAAAGGCTCTTATTGCTTTAGTTATTCCTTGCTTTACTTATAAAGCCTAGTGGAGAGTTATAACTCTCGCTGGGGCAATTATGTATAATTGTCTCACCCCGTAGACTTCTACTTTTTAGGTGGTCGTCGAAGACGGAGGAACAAGAACTCAGGTAACCAATCCCAGCAACAGCAGCATCAGGAGCAGTAAATATCTCAGGTGGAGATCTAGCCTACTTCATGGTGTAGTTAGAGTCAAGTCCTATGTGTCCTCTGTACTCTCAGGTCCTGGAGTGTTTTGGAGTATGAATTCTTGAGAATTTTGTATCATGTTGTATATAATTACTCAAGAAGTAATTGTCAGTGATGTAAACAGTTAAAATCCTTTTTCTATGGAAAAGGTTTGTGGTTTCAAGCTCTTGTCTCGAAAAGTTTTAATTTCCCATGATTTTTGTCTTCCGCTGTTTATCGATTGCTTCCGCGCATGTTTAAATCGGGAATAATTCGTGGTTTGGAGATCAGAGCCGACAGTTGGTATCTTGATTGTCTTTAGAGGAACCAAACCCTAGAAAGAGGATGAAGTTGCTAGTACCTATGTGCAAATAGGTGCTTACCTTCTGAGCTAGGAAGAAGAGTTCCTTAGACCCTGAAGAGGCTTAGTAACTGGTTGTGAGGCCTTGTACCTTGTTGGTTGCCCTTGAGGAGGTCTTCACTCTGAAGTGTTGCTCGAGTTGAAGGATGACAGGAAGTGCATGTCATCCCTTGTACTTGTTTGGTTTGTAGCTTGAGCATGCAGTTGGTCATCAGAAAAGGGAACCTAGGATAACAGGAAGTGCATATCATCCCTAGGGAAGATGTGTACCTAATGCTCTTGATGAGATTTGAGTCTCTATAGATGCGAGCATGGTACTTCTCATGGTTAGAGGAAAGGGAAACCCCTTAAGTTTAAGGTATGTTTGATGAATCCCTCACAGCCAAGGTGGTGACATGAGAAGGTTTGATTTGGATCCAATGTTGAGGATGAGAACAAGTGTGACCTAGCATGGTTTAGTAGATGGTCTGCTTGTGCCTTAGTAGCTTCCTAGGGTTAAGCATGCTCATGTGGATGTAAACCCTGTACATAAGGGTGTTTGTGACCTTTGTTGTTAAGGTGCAGTTTCCACCCGTCCTGGGGGAGGGACCCTTTGGTAGGGTGTATACCAGTTTTGTTGGTTTTGAGGTAACCTTAAGAGGTATCATAGGATCTTGAGAAGGTAAGTGAAGAATACATGGGAAGAGAATGAACCTGTAGACCCATAGAGAACCATCTCTAAGTGCATGTGGATGTGTTACCATGGAGGTAACGGTAAGGGGCCTGACCAAGGTAGGCAGGTCGCCATGACCCCATCAAAGGATGAAAGTCAGCCCATGAATGCAGAGAGAGATGAGGAAGGCTTGGGTAAGGTTCTAAGTTGGACATGTACCATAATAGAATGCTAAGTCTATCCTAGGGTCAAGTGGGCATAAGACCGATGGAAGTGGGAGTTGCCTAATTCCCTAGTTGCACATGACCATAGGGTCAGGAGGTAACAATTATCATTGTCTGAGGGCCATGGGTTAGGAGATTGATCACCTTCATGAACTCGTGGGACTCAAAGTGTTACACCCCGATCTCACAATTTCCTCAAATCATGAGATTAGGGCGTAAGAAAGGATTTATAATTAACACGAAGAACACCATTAACTTTTTCTTTCCTTAAGAACTCCTGTTTCTTCACATTGAACCACGTAAAACATCTTAACAAGGGAATCCGAATATTTCTTTTACTAATCAGACTTTAACAGAAAAGATACATATATAAACATTCATGATGTCTTTCACAACTTGTGCACATAAACCTTGTTAATTAGCATACATATCAAAGAGGAACAACATTACACATTGTATTTACAACTCTCTCTCTTATCTCTTACTGAGGATCTAGAGTGACAAGGACCGACTGACTCAACTAATCTCATACTTGACTCTTGTGGCAGATCTACACTGAAGCTCTGATCATCTTCAAGTCCACACGGTTAACCCTAAAATGTTTGAGTAGAGGGGTGAGCCTACTCGCTCAGTGAATGAATACTTCATGGAAACAGACTAATGCACTAATGTGATCAAAGATATAATTTAATTAAACGATATGAAATTTAACAACAATAAATATTACACTGAACAATTCTAAAACAATATAATTGAAATAGCACATTTCTAAGCATCATCAAGTATTTCAAGTAAATAGACAGTTATATAAATTTACTGTGATCCTATGTGGTTATTTATTCATTTATTAATATGCCCTAAATATATGCAGTGTACTCTGCATATAAAGGTCCGCAACAAGTCCATGCTACGGCCCCACCGTACAAGACTTAGCGACACACCCGGGAATGCTAAGTCTGACGCCAGCCCTGTTCTGCCCCAGGACCACAGGCTCTCCGGCCTACAGGCTCTCCGGCCTCAATGCACTACTCCGAGTGCTCTCTCTCGACTCCTCCTACTAACCTGAGCACACAGGCGGAGGGTCACAGGGTTACCTTCGCGACTCCGCACGAATGGTGTTAGATAACCGTGTTTTCTGGTGAAACTGCAGTGCCATTGTGACACAAGCACAATTATTGTTAGACACTGCCCTTTTTCTCTTTCCTCGTTTGTCCGCGACACACGCACGGATGATGTTGCAACACGAGTTTCACCCCAAAGCTGCAGATACCACTTTTGGGGTTCTACGGTGTTAGGGCACTTAGGTCTATACTTGATTAACAATAAACAATTTAACAGAAATATATTGAAATATAAGAAGTCCTGCAGTATGTAGATATCATTTCAGAGAGAACAAGCATATAAAGTTAAATGCACTAGAAACATACAATTCAATAGTTAAGCATCACCACATCTCATATCGAGACCTTTCATATTACCATAGCATGATTCATTGAACACCCTATCCTTAGGGTTTCATTCGCCTTATTCATTCATCACATGTCAACACCCTACTCGTAGGGTTGCATTTGCCTCATTCACCTTTTCATTTACCTCATTCACTTGTCACATGGCTCTCATAATGATTTCATAAGATATAAGCATTCACTAAATAAAGACTGTTTCCAACAAATCTTATATAATCAATATAGATATGAACTCATGGAAACTTAACTAAACTTAGGTTTTCCATATCATCACTGTGATATCATGTATCCAGAATAAGATTCAATTATTATAACCCACGAGGTACATCCTAACCACATATAGGATTTCTAGTCTTTTTCAAACAGGTTGAAACCCTAGCGATATCCCAATTAGGTCAAACCCTAATTACATCATTTGATATGAATCTAAAAGCATACTCAATAGGAAGTGTTGCATACGAATCTGATATGAATCTACCATTTAGGAGTCATTCAAACAGAGAAGGAATCCATATCATATCAATTTACAATAACTTAAATCAAATAGACATTTCAGGATTTAGAAATCGCATGCTAAACATTTAGGGGTTTGGTTGTTATAATCAAATTCGTCCATTAGAATGTTTGAAGGAAGAACCCACTCACCCTAAGGTGTGAAAACACCTTAAACCTGCAGCTCCACTCAGGGAAATCTCGAATTCCCATCAAAACCCTAGCAAATCTCCCAATTCCTCTTTCATTCAACTCGGAAACCTAGAAAAAGAGGGATTATGAAGAAAGGGTGAGAAAAGAGGGAATTTCGACATCCTCTTGGATCAAATCAGAGCATGGACGGAATCTTGACATAAGAGAGAAGATCCACCATAAAAGTATATGCAAGGGATCCGAACTTACTTGATTTCACCCTTCCTGGAATCGCAAAACCCTAATTCAGCAATTCCCCCACTTTCTTCACTCAAGCCCTAATTCTCCCTCTCTCTCTAGGAGCTCGTTTCTCTGGAATGAATGACGAGAAATGAGAGCTGCTTGTGTGTGTGGTCGTTCATATAAGTCAATTGAGCTGCTTGGGTCAATTGCATATTGACCCAACACTTAACTTTAATTATATAGGCTGAATATTCAGTTATACAAAAGTTACTGTAATTCGTTTATTTCAGAGATCAAACATTCTCCAACAATTATGTGAATTTCGAACGTTGTGTATAATTGATCCATAAAGCTTCAGTTAAAATTTGGGATCATTTGGAGTTACCAATAAATAATTAAAAATCGAACAGTGCACTGCTATGTTGCAGTCTGCAGAATATATTCGGCCGAGTTTGTCCTGCACAAACTCGACCGACACCCTTACTGTAGGGATTCAAAAGTCATCCAAAAATTATGCCAATTTAACAGAGTGTCTAAAATTGTATTTATCAAATACTGTTAAAATTTGAGATCAATTGGATATACCAATAAAAAGATAAAATTCAATTACCACACTGCTGTAAAATTCTGAAATTGTGATCGGTCGAGTTTGAAACTCGGCCGACAAACAGGTCAGGGCATTTTTCAAAAATTCTGATATTTTCCAATATTGTTCACATTTTATATATCTAAATCATATCCAAATTTGAAGCAAATCAGAGTTACACATAAAATACTAAAAATCATTTAGTGAGACATTCCACTTATCAAATTCTGTATTCAAGCATTATCAAAACCCTAATTTTGGGCCGATTAGGGTTTATGTTTCTTAAACCCTAATTCTCAAAACAAAAGAACAATTAGACTTCTTATCATAGTTAAAACATCGTAATTGTTTTATTGTCATTAATTAGATTTCAAGAATGATTATTCTAATTAATCTTTGCGATTGTCTAGGTAAACCCTAGTTTACCAGTTAAGCTCAGATGGGGTCGTAACAACTCTCCCCCCCTTAGAATGTTTCGTCCTCGAAACATAAACCTACATGAAAGATACATTCAGGGTTATTCTAAGCTTCTAAAGCCTTCCATGTCATTATATTCTTGTATTTCATGCCTGAATGTAGTTTTCAACATTAGATCTTTTAATTCTTTACTAAATCACAACATATTTCAAATAGTTCTCAATGATATCAAGCAAATTTTTCATGCCACAGTCAGACATAGAATGCAAAGATAAACCACCACGCTTTCACTGCGCAACTCTGATACAACTATCTCAACTTATGCTGCTCAGAGAGTTCTATTGCTCTGTATCACCTTTAAGTGATAAAAGCAAGTTCACTATACTGTTTTAAACTTTAATCAAGTTCTATTAAAATAGCAAAACAGTCTTGAATTAAAAGACTAAATTCAACAATCAATTGCACAATACTACTCTTGGCATCCCCATTGGGTCATGGATGCATGAGGTGAAGCATTACCACCTCATTCCATACTATCATGTTTCGATCCTGGGACCTGTGGGTTATGGGCCCACACACAATACAAAGTGTAACCATCGTATTATATCATCTTAGGGTTTCAACAACAATAATAAGGTAATCCACGATTGTATCAGTCATTCAAGCATTAATCATATTCAATTACCATCACTCAGTTATATTAGAGCTAGGTATAACAAGCTACACCTCATTAGGGTTACTTGTCCAGACAATCTGATTATCATACTTTTCTATCAATATGAGTGAATAGGTATAACTACCTTATTCAGGATATCCTTCCATGTGTTCTGACATCATCCAAACCGTATCACCATGTCACAAATACACAATAGTAAGATGCATATCAGGTATGAATTACTACAACTATCATACGCCTTTAGTTTAACATATAGCTTGCACACATACACTGAAATCATATGTAGAACCAGCTTTCATACCTTAATATGCCTTCAACAAATCATACATGTAAAAACAAATTCACATATTACACAAAGCTAGTGTTTTCCCATATCTCTCTGCTCATTCATTACTTCTTTACTTTTTGCTACCTATCCTTTTCATATGATTATATACAATAAACATCATTAACATTGAAGCATTTAAGATAGGAATAGATTATTCATCATTCTTGCTATCACACAAGAATTTATTTCTTATCGCACTTCATCATACTGTATGTCACTATTACATTCACTAGATGACCCCACCAAGGTAGTTATGCACCATATATGATTCATTTTCTCTTATCATTTCATTCCCACCTTGCTCTTATTAAGGAATATATGAAAGAGAAGATGATTTTAAGACTTGGAATACTTGTATTCAAACATTCCCTTAATACATTCTCGTATGTAGTTTTACTTAGTTATCAACAGAGATATTTGATTAATTAGCACTTGCTTGAATCTCACAACCTCTTTATTTTATAACTTCTCCATCATATTTCAAACCCTTTCTTACGTTTCATAGTCCTCTTACTATATACTACTCTTTAACCCGTCATCTTTAATTCTAAATTTTTCTCTTATGACCATGTTGCTTATTCATATGTATGGTCATGTATACCATGTTGCACATATTTCTTCCTTTGTCTTTATACTATTGTGAAGTTAACATTCTAAATTAATAGTCCTTCTATTAGTTTTTACTCATGTTGAATACATTACATATTCTTCATTTTTACATCAAGGTGGTCATGCATGGGTCAAACATAGTTTCTCTTTCAATCAAGTTTTTCCTTCCTGAATACAGTCTACCTTTGTATGACTTATTCATTCGTTAAACTATACCTATGTTCTTTGCTTAGAAACTAGTTTGTTGTTCTAGTCTTATGAATTACATGTTCATACGATCCTCTTTACTTTTATGGACCTATTGAATGCTCAACCCTATTCTCTACTTAGCCTTTGCTTTAGGGTTCATAAAAGCATTATACTCTATTCTATGATTCATTCTTCATGATTGATTCTTGCTATCTTGAACCATACCTACATTTCACATATCTTTTCTATATTTCATATGTATAGTTCATGCAAAATTAATCAATAAACTGATTATGAATCTCATATCATGTTCCTTTATTCCCAATTAAAGGTTTCTCATATGAGACCCCAAAGCTGAACCTCAGATATCAGTTTCAACTAATTCTTAGTTGTTCTGATCTTGCCCATAAGTTTCAACATCTTACTGTATATACATTCTTACTCTGATGTGGGTCTAATTATTCCAATTCTATTCTTATTATGCTATTGATAGGATTCATTAGATCCTAATAACACATCCTGCCAATCCGGACCAGGCCAAACCTGAAGTCCTGAAGCCAAGAACTACAAGAATTACATTCTTCCTGAACTGCCACTCACAGCTCAGAAACTCGGCCGATCACTCTGGAACTCGGCCGATCACCTTCCAGATTTTGAAACTCGGCCGACCAACTTCGGCCGATCAGCAGGAAACTCAGCCGATCCTCTGGGGAACTCGGCCGATCGAAACACTACTTGTTTACCTACAAAGAAACTCGGCCGATTCAAGACCAAACTCGGCCGACCAAAACACTGTTTGAAATCCTAAACAAGGAACTCGGCCGACCAAAACATGAACTCGGCCGAACCACTCACAGACTGAAAACCTAAACAGACCTGCTGATGTCAATTTCACTCGAATCAGCGGGCAAAACCATAGAAACAAAAGCTCATTTAAAGGTCAATTCTAGTCTACTTGTTACAAAGAATGAAATCAATAAATGCTACAATTGCATAGTGTACAACAGATATTAAAGACCCATATTTCAAGGTATTGAATATCTCAATTCAAACATATAAGAGCATTTCTATACATTTCCAACAAAAACAACATTATGAAATGTAAATTCTATCTCCTTTTACATTTATGCTCTTAATTCTTGTTTCTTTTCTCGTTTTCTAACCCTAACATTTCTAGGGTTTCTCTCTAGCCCATTCTTCCACTGTATACCTGGCCAGGGTATACGTGAGAGAATAGACAGAGTAGCTTGTACTGGCTGATCCAAGTACTCAGATATCGGGCCAGGATATCCAAATACTCAAATCCCCAAAGCTAACATCAAACACCTCCTATCTGCCACACATAGAACTCTAACTTACTAACTTAATGGTCCTTGACAACTCACCCTAAGCTCTGATACCAAGTTGTTACACCCCGATCTCACAATTTCCTCAAATCATGAGATTAGGGCGTAAGAAAGGATTTATAATTAACACGAAGAACACCATTAACTTTTTCTTTCCTTAAGAACTCCTGTTTCTTCACATTGAACCACGTAAAACATCTTAACAAGGGAATCCGAATATTTCTTTTACTAATCAGACTTTAACAGAAAAGATACATATATAAACATTCATGATGTCTTTCACAACTTGTGCACATAAACCTTGTTAATTAGCATACATATCAAAGAGGAACAACATTACACATTGTATTTACAACTCTCTCTCTTATCTCTTACTGAGGATCTAGAGTGACAAGGACCGACTGACTCAACTAATCTCATACTTGACTCTTGTGGCAGATCTACACTGAAGCTCTGATCATCTTCAAGTCCACGCGGTTAACCCTAAAATGTTTGAGTAGAGGGGTGAGCCTACTCGCTCAGTGAATGAATACTTCATGGAAACAGACTAATGCACTAATGTGATCAAAGATATAATTTAATTAAACGATATGAAATTTAACAACAATAAATATTACACTGAACAATTCTAAAACAATATAATTGAAATAGCACATTTCTAAGCATCATCAAGTATTTCAAGTAAATAGACAGTTATATAAATTTACTGTGATCCTATGTGGTTATTTATTCATTTATTAATATGCCCTAAATATATGCAGTGTACTCTGCATATAAAGGTCCGCAACAAGTCCATGCTACGGCCCCACCGTACAAGACTTAGCGACACACCCGGGAATGCTAAGTCTGACGCCAGCCCCGTTCTGCCCCAGGACCACAGGCTCTCCGGCCTACAGGCTCTCCGGCCTCAATGCACTACTCCGAGTGCTCTCTCTCGACTCCTCCTACTAACCTGAGCACACAGGCGGAGGGTCACAGGGTTACCTTCGCGACTCCGCACGAATGGTGTTAGATAACCGTGTTTTCTGGTGAAACCGCAGTGCCATTGTGACACAAGCACAATTATTGTTAGACACTGCCCTTTTTCTCTTTCCTCGTTTGTCCGCGACACACGCACGGATGATGTTGCAACACGAGTTTCACCCCAAAGCTGCAGATACCACTTTTGGGGTTCTACGGTGTTAGGGAACTTAGGTCTATACTTGATTAACAATAAACAATTTAACAGAAATATATTGAAATATAAGAAGTCCTGCAGTATGTAGATATCATTTCAGAGAGAACAAGCATATAAAGTTAAATGCACTAGAAACATACAATTCAATAGTTAAGCATCACCACATCTCATATCGAGACCTTTCATATTACCATAGCATGATTCATTGAACACCCTATCCTTAGGGTTTCATTCGCCTTATTCATTCATCACATGTCAACACCCTACTCGTAGGGTTGCATTTGCCTCATTCACCTTTTCATTTACCTCATTCACTTGTCACATGGCTCTCATAATGATTTCATAAGATATAAGCATTCACTAAATAAAGACTGTTTCCAACAAATCTTATATAATCAATATAGATATGAACTCATGGAAACTTAACTAAACTTAGGTTTTCCATATCATCACTGTGATATCATGTATCCAGAATAAGATTCAATTATTATAACCCACGAGGTACATCCTAACCACATATAGGATTTCTAGTCTTTTTCAAACAGGTTGAAACCCTAGCGATATCCCAATTAGGTCAAACCCTAATTACATCATTTGATATGAATCTAAAAGCATACTCAATAGGAAGTGTTGCATACGAATCTGATATGAATCTACCATTTAGGAGTCATTCAAACAGAGAAGGAATCCATATCATATCAATTTACAATAACTTAAATCAAATAGACATTTCAGGATTTAGAAATCGCATGCTAAACATTTAGGGGTTTGGTTGTTATAATCAAATTCGTCCATTAGAATGTTTGAAGGAAGAACCCACTCACCCTAAGGTGTGAAAACACCTTAAACCTGCAGCTCCACTCAGGGAAATCTCGAATTCCCATCAAAACCCTAGCAAATCTCCCAATTCCTCTTTCATTCAACTCGGAAACCTAGAAAAAGAGGGATTATGAAGAAAGGGTGAGAAAAGAGGGAATTTCGACATCCTCTTGGATCAAATCAGAGCATGGACGGAATCTTGACATAAGAGAGAAGATCCACCATAAAAGTATATGCAAGGAATCCGAACTTACTTGATTTCACCCTTCCTGGAATCGCAAAACCCTAATTCAGCAATTCCCCCACTTTCTTCACTCAAGCCCTAATTCTCCCTCTCTCTCTAGGAGCTCGTTTCTCTGGAATGAATGACGAGAAATGAGAGCTGCTTGTGTGTGTGGTCGTTCATATAAGTCAATTGAGCTGCTTGGGTCAATTGCATATTGACCCAACACTTAACTTTAATTATATAGGCTGAATATTCAGTTATACAAAAGTTACTGTAATTCGTTTATTTCAGAGATCAAACATTCTCCAACAATTATGTGAATTTAGAACGTTGTGTATAATTGATCCATAAAGCTTCAGTTAAAATTTGGGATCATTTGGAGTTACCAATAAATAATTAAAAATCGAACAGTGCACTGCTATGTTGCAGTCTGCAGAATATATTCGGCCGAGTTTGTCCTGCACAAACTCGACCGACACCCTTACTGTAGGGATTCAAAAGTCATCCAAAAATTATGCCAATTTAACAGAGTGTCTAAAATTGTATTTATCAAATACTGTTAAAATTTGAGATCAATTGGATATACCAATAAAAAGATAAAATTCAATTACCACACTGCTGTAAAATTCTGAAATTGTGATCGGTCGAGTTTGAAACTCGGCCGACAAACAGGTCAGGGCATTTTTCAAAAATTCTGATATTTTCCAATATTGTTCACATTTTATATATCTAAATCATATCCAAATTTGAAGCAAATCAGAGTTACACATAAAATACTAAAAATCATTTAGTGAGACATTCCACTTATCAAATTCTGTATTCAAGCATTATCAAAACCCTAATTTTGGGCCGATTAGGGTTTATGCTTCTTAAACCCTAATTCTCAAAACAAAAGAACAATTAGACTTCTTATCATAGTTAAAACATCGTAATTGTTTTATTGTCATTAATTAGATTTCAAGAATGATTATTCTAATTAATCTTTGCGATTGTCTAGGTAAACCCTAGTTTACCAGTTAAGCTCAGATGGGGTCGTAACACAAAGGGTGGATGAGTAGGGTACTCTCTGGATGCATAAGGGAAGAGGGATGACCCCAAAAGTGCTGGCACGCTATAGACCTAGAGGAGATGACCAAGGATTGTGTGGTGACCCAAGTAGGTTCGAAACCAGTTTTCCATGGAAGTAACTTTGATATCGAGATGATTGTGATGTAGAGACATGTGGCACATTTCAACTTAGATGTAAAGGTTCACTGGCAAGGTGAGATGTACCATCTCTAGGTTTTATAGACCATGATGGCATGATTAATGATAAGAAAATTGGATGCCTATTTCAGGATCAACATGGTGTGTGCTTGCTTAGTTTCTTAATTGGTTGAATTATTTCTGCAATCAAGTCAGGTTGAGTGGTATGTGGTTAATTATGTTTAATCACATTAGTTTTCCCGAGGGTTTTCTGGATGGTTAATCACATTGAATGCAACCTATCAGTTTGGATGTTTCATACTTTAAAATTATAAAGTCACTATTCGTATCATGATTGTAATATAAATGTGTATTCTCGCACCTACATGCCACCCTGATGGATGATGCAAAAGGGTCAAGCCCAGGAGGGAAGACCAATGGGAACCAAGAGAGGTGACCCCAGACACCAAGCTTGGGAATGAGAAGGTGGTCTATGTTGCATGACTAATGGTCACCATGAGAGGTGACCCCAGGCACCAAGCTCGGGATTGAGAAGGTGGCCTTAAGTCAAACCCTAGAGAGGGTATTCTATGGTTAGGGCAAAAGCGGTGGAGATTGATACATTGAAAATGTAAATTGACTTGTTAATTACCTTGGTTGTGATAATTAGTTTGTTAGCCATATTTGTGAAATTTTGGTTGTTCCCACATACCGGCATATTTTGATATGTGACCGACGTTTTTTTTGTCGGTGTTTTAGGTACAACCACGAAAAGGACAAACAATAAAGTGGCATATGTGGAATGAAATAAGAGTTAAAGTACAAGGAGAATTAGTTAGAATAGACTCCTGACGTGGATAGAAGTATATATCCCAGTTTTTGTAAAAAGTATGCAAAGTTTTATTTTATACCCACTTTCAATTTTGTTGGTAGAATCTGATAATTGTTATTGATTATTTGTCGAACCTTTGATCCTGTTAATTGGGATAATGGCTCTGACCTCTTGGACTCCCTTAATTGGGGGTTACCGGGAGGCGGGGTCGTTACAACCATAAAGGACAGAACAAGGGAGCCAAATGTGCGTCTCGTGAGACCAACACACCATCTGGAAGGTGTCCAAACATCAGTTGGAAAGAAAGCTAGAAGACCATCCTAGAGTGCCCAACCGACTGTCTGGAAGGTGCCGAGACATCGGATGTATATGAGAAGAAAATCGACTGATTGGCTGGTCCATCCAACCGTTTGAAATTAGTCCAAACACCAGTTGGACATATGGCTGACCAATTGTTTCAGGTGACCAACTAACCGGTCAAGAGGTGAGATGATCGATTCATGGGTTGAACCTATATACCCAGATTGACAAACATAGATCTACACCAACAACAAGTCCATCCATGTGTGGTAGTAATTCCTTGTGAGTACAAGGAATTACATTAGACATGGCCATAACCATCACTTCTTGTTGTATATTGCATGGTTATGTTGTGCGATATACCATCTATTTGATATGTACTATATATCTGGTGATTGGATACAATATATGTATGTTTATATATATATATATATATATATATATATATATATATATATATATATATATATATATATACATATATGTATATATATATACATATACATAAATCTCTCAATCAAAAGTAAGTCTAAGATGCTTTCCAATAGCAATACACATGAAAAGCTTGTCCGACTAAGCGTTGGTTACACCTTCATGTGATGCTCCGTATACCTCGTGATGCTCCGTACACCTTCATGTGATGATCCGACGATAGATATGTTGGTTCTGCCTTTGCATGGTGCATATATGTCATATTGGCTATTGGGAAAAGCTTAACTGGTGATTCTTTGAGTGTCGAAGCCTAGAAGCATGCAAATGTTTATGACAAGGAGTTGCAAATATTTTCTATCAATAATTGTATATGATGCAATTGGCAAAACTTGCATACCATTGTAATTAATTGTGTTTTGCAGCCTTGGTTGAGTAATAGTTGAATTATCTTAGATTTTTCTCATTACGTAATTGTTCATTGTAGTTTTTAAATTGATACTTGAGGGTTATCAATTTGAACAAAATAATGAGAAAAAAAATTAATTAATGACATAATTATTGTTGCCCAAATTTTTATCAAATCAAATCAAAATGAGTTTTGACAAAATTGCAAATTCTTTTGTAGAATCAAATGACAAAAAACAACAATCACTTTTCTCTGTGATTGGTCCTTGAAAAGGACAAACTAAATGGGAACAACTTCAACAACTAGTTCTAGTTGCTGAGAATCATTCTCACATAGGAGTGTAAGTTCTATGTCCTAGAGATGCCAGAACCATATGAACCCCTTTTGGCTGCACCTTGAGGTGATAGGGATGCTTAAAAGAAGCATATTGAAGATGTCGTGGATGACAGATTCTAATGTTATGCTTCATGAACTACGAGTTGTAGAGGCAGCATGAGAACATGGATGTGATTGCGATGGTCACACATCTCAAATACTTGCTCCAAGATCAGGCAAGATAAGAGAGATATGATGTCTCCAAGGCATTGTTCAAATGAAACATGTCAAAAGGAGATCCAATAGGTCCTCATGTGCTCAAGCTTATTAGGTATGTGGAGAAACTAGATAGAATGAGATTCCCCTTCAGTCAATACTTGGCCACTGATCAAATTTTCCATGAACCACAACATAAACAACTTTCATAAATCACTGACATAGTTGTTGGGCATGTTGAGAACAGTTGAGGGACATATGAAGAAAGACAATACCAAGTATTTGATGATGATCAACAAGACAAAGGGGAAGTCTCAAAGAAAAGGAAAAGCTAAGAAGAGTTCTAAAGATAGATTGAAGCCCAAGTCTTCAGATTTCAAAGAAATTAGAGGATTGAATAAAAGGGGTAAAGGTCACCATTGTCACTAGCCTGGACATTGGAAATGAAATTGCCAACTTTGGTTAGAGGAATCAAAGAAGAAGAAGGAAGGCAATGAGTCCTCCACTTTAGGTATAAATTTTATAAGATAAATCTCATTACTTCTTCTTAATATGTGATATCAAATAGATATTTGACATACTTTATGTGTAGGATCTAAAAATAAGTAAAAGCCCTCATGGGAGGACAAAGATGGACAAAGGCGGAGCAAGTGTTTAGGAAACTTTAGTATACATTTAAATTTACCTTAACCCAATGGCAATGTAATAGAGTTAGTTGAACTGATATTTCATTATGCCAAGAAAATAGAAACAATTACTATAAGCATCTTATATGATAAGAATGATGAATCAATTAGTGAGATATTAATGTTTCTGTTCCAAAATATATTACTTGCACGTCAATTCCCAAATATCCAATGAATTATTGGAAAAAATCTATAAAATTAATACCAAATGATTATAATTGATAACTCAAGATTATCATTAGCAATAGTCATCTTGCACGTATATAAAAGCAATGCATGTCTAGAATACATATTGATGTTAATCTAGATTCCCTTGGTTATCAAACCTAAGGAAGCATGAAAAGCCTTATTTATGTGTAATATGACATGACTTCCTTCACGAAATGTAGTGGGAGGATAATGCATTCCATTAGAACTCATACATATGATGAATGAAGATCTTATGGGATGAATATTATAGATAATTACTCACACTTTGTTTCATTTAGTGGTAATATGATGATATGTACTAAGTAAAATAGAAACATAAATCTCTTGAAGTTTTCAAGATGATTATAAATGAAGTATGACTTTGATAAAATTATTAAGAAACATTTACGATATCAAATGTTGTCATTCTTTTACATCAATACCTTGAGATCCATTAAGGAAAGATATGTGATTGTGTATCACAAGTCAAATCCATATGAGCATGATGATGACTTAGAATGGATGAACTATACCATGACGAATCATGATATAATTATCAATTAGTCTAATCTTTTTATATCCTCATATTTATAAATCTATCACTAAATAATGTACTTTCTGAATGGTTTATAAGCCGTCGTATATGATATGATTTAGGAATGTCCCAATATGTCTAAAGGATTGAAACCTACATTAAGAAACTAGTTTATTGAAAAGATTTATCCACAATACATAATTGTTGAATGTTACTCTTAACCTCAATCCAATAACAAAATGTTTGTTGAAAGGATAAGTGAGTTCCTAAAGAATCAGTGGGAGTAATAGTAGAAATCAAAATGTTTGAGGGCACCAAAGAGGTACAATGAGAACTAAGACAATCACAAGTTGTTGTAGAATCTCAAATTCATCATTTAACAAAGAATAAATTAGTTCTAGTATAACATGTCTAAAATTGAAGATTGTAAATCCAACATCTCAAACAAGTTGGTCATAACAAGATGAGCCAACTAATCAACTAGAATCCATTAAAAGCCAAATCTGAGAAGTGGCTCAAGGCCATTTTGGAATCCATGTAAGCTAGCAAGGTATGACCTTAATAGTACTACCTGAAGGGGTTGACCCAAAATGTGAAGTTGTGGTTTTAATTAAAAAGACATACATGGAAAACATACAAAGACAATTGGTTGAATAGTTTTTCAAATCAATTCAAGTTGTTGAACATGATAGAAATTACTTTACCAATTGTCATTCTTATTGTTGTAGTTAAAATGGACAATGAGATTTTGCATATGAAGATAGAACTAAATTCCATAAAAGGAATACATCAGAGGATGTCTACGTAACACAGCCTAAGAGGTTTTATAACTTCAAGAATGGAAAAAAAGTCTATATACTACAAAGTTCAATCTTGAATCGAAATAAGCAACATAGAGGTGGAGGGATCTTTTGACTTGACAAAATAGTCAAAGAGTTTGACTCCTCGAGCCGCAAAGTTCTAGCCCTTACTCATCGTCTCACGTGCACCACATCCAAAACACCCCATGGCATCGGTTGAGCCTTCTCAACCACGCCATGGTTTTAGCTCATCAAGCCTCCTCACCTATAAATGACACCACCCTCACCTCCGTCGGCCCCCATGGAATCTTTTCCTCATGCTACTTTTCCAGAAACTCCAACCACTAGCCACCGATACCTCTAGTTGTTCCCTCACCTTGCGACAACTCTCCCTAGAACTTGGCTGCACCAGCAAGCAAATTAAGGGATCAGGCAAGTGCAGTTTCTCTTCCTCTTTGTTTTGAGTATCTGAACTCCCGTTTTGGTCAAGATTTGCAGAAACGCCCAACTGGGCAAACACCTCCATCACAGCCATGGCTGGGATGCGAGGAGGAAGATGATCAATGGGGTTTTTATGAATCTTCCCTCACATATGCCTCACTCTCTATTTTGACGTCAGGGTCATTTTTTTCATTCACCGTCCCTCTCTTGCACAAGCCACTCGGCCCACATGGCATTTTCCCGCCTTCTGATTGGTTAGTTTTGTTTAATTTATAATAAATCGATCCTTTCTCAAAAAAATACAAATAAATAGTCGTTGGAAAGGATTTTTCAAGTAGACTCCAAATTTATGGTTTTTGAGCCATGATTCTTTATTCTTTTTCAAAATTTACTTTGGATACCCATTTGATTATATTAAATGTTCTAAAATTGGTAATTAATTCATTTTAACTCCAAATTGAGAAATAAAGTATGTTTTCTTAATCCGTGAAACCTAAGTGAGATTTTGGTCTAGGTTTTGAGTCCTAAATCAGTATTTTTCGAATAAGGTCTAAAATGAGTATCTTTATATACACTTTATGCCTTATTACATACTTATACATGTGTAATGTTTGTAACTAGGATAATATGGAATGGATACAATCAAATTGGTAATAATGATGATTATGTGAATCTTCTGTTACAACCCCAATTTTTGGGTTCATTTGGATAGAAATGTAATTTCTCATATTAAAGATATTGGAAAAAATAATGATATAATTTGTTTTGAATAAATGAGTTTCGTTTACAATAGCATTGATGATTGTGTTGTGGGTTTTATTGGATATTGGGCCCAATAACAAGGGAATTCAATTAGTTTTTTAGAAAAGAAAAATGTGGAAACCTCTAGAAGGCAATCCAAAGAGGGATTTCGTGCCACTTGGGTTCCTTGGGTTCCAAGGAGTCCAAAGTTTCGAAGAAAATGCAATAAGAAAAGAAAAGATCAATTAAGTATTTCTTTATTAAGAAAGAAATTGAAAATAATGGTAAATGTGGGAAATAAGTGGAAAGAGGTATAATTGAGTTATCCTTGGTGGAATTTCGTATCCCAAGGATTCCTAATGTTAAATGGAATACCAATGAGTAAAATAAAAGAGAAATAAGGAGGAATCTTGAAAAAGAGATATTTTAATAAAAATATAAGGAGAATATGTGAAATAGACATAAATAAAAGGATAGAAGCAAGTTGATATTCCGCAATGTGGGAATCCATGCCTTTAGGATTTCTTGAGGTCCAAGGGACCCAAGATAACAAGATAATGGCAAAGGGAAAAGGATTACTAATTAATTTTGAATTAATTAATGGATATCTTGGGAGAGAAGGAAGCCTTCTCATCCATTGTAATCTGTTTCCCAAATTTTTACATAACTAGATAATGAAAGACAAACGTTCCTTCAAAATTTGAGACAAAAATGAGTTATGGTTTGGGAGATATTAATTTCTCAAGATAAGTCTTTAATTTGGCAATTGAAAAAGGTATTTTTCCTTTGTGTCTGATCGCCAACATTGGACGCTCATCATCTAAGTCCCACATGGACTAGGATTCTGCGAGTTACAGGAGGAATTTTCCATATCGAATTTCTCGCGATCCAAGGAGAGTGCAAAGCAGTGGTTGCTTCCTTTCGATTCAGGAGAGGAAACCGCAGAGGGAAGTCCCGAGTATGTCGAGGGTTGGCCGCTTATTGGGGAAACACCCAAATCTCGCGTGTCTGCTTCCCACCCTATATATAGGGGATGATGATGGGGGATACCAGCATATTTGTTTGCTAGCCCAAATGCGGCGGCGGAGCACAAGGATCGCTCTGGTGCTTTCAATTTCCTCGATCATCGTGACCTTCATCCTTGTCGCCTCAGTAAACCTCGCCGGAGTCCGGCGAGTAGGGGAGGATCATGGTGCATTATTGACAAGCAATTAGACCCCTAGTCTAGTTCAACAGAGGGAGGCGAAGCTCCCTGGACAATTTAAATGCTCGCTGGTGGCCGAAAGCTCCAAGTCAACCCCAAGGTTGACCATCGTGGACTTGTTGTGCCTTGGCGCGAGGAAGAAGAAGAACACCTCGCTGTCTTCTGCCAAAGTTCCCCTCGCCTACTGCAATCACGTTGAGGTTAGTCTGATCTTTCGCCTGCTTCTAATCATAAAAGATAGGCATGCGCGTTCGTTGCCGTTGGATCCTAAGTGGATCAGCGGACCACGGAACAAACGATCCATATTTTTCTAAAAATTGCTAATAAATCAGAAAAAGGGGTTTTCTTGTTAAAAATCATATATTTTGATAGAAAACTCGGATGAGGGAAGTTAATACATGAAAAGTGATCAAAAAAATATGAGGAATACACTAAAAATAGTTTGGGGACCTAAATCAGTATAATTTTGTAAAAGTGTATAATTTGGATGGGAAAAGTATTAAATTAGGGTTAGAAACCCTAATTTGTTGATAAAGGATGGATGTAATCTTGCAAGTGAGTAAGTTTGAGCATTATTAACTCATTTAATGATAAAGATGGATATTAAACTGATTTGAATAGGAAATTTCAAGAATTAGGGTTTTAAACCTAATATTTTGATAAATACCCTTAGAAACCCTAAGAGAGGGAAAAAAGGAAGAAAAGGTATAGTAATCCAAAAATTAGGGTTTTGTTGTCCAAACTTGATCTTAGGATCTTAATGGAAAATAAAATGAGATAATTAGGGTTTGATGGATATCTTGATAAAAGTAAAGTAAAAGTGGTAAAAAGGAAGTGAAACCCTAATTATGGTCAAAACCCTAAAAAGGGCTAGTAACCCTAGGGCATGATTAGGCCTATTAGACTTGGATACCATGATCCATGATAGAGAATATTTGATGTATATTTTAGGATTGAATTGTGTACTTTCTTGATTCTGGATTACTTGCTTGTTTGGACTATTCCTGTATCTGAATCTGCCTGACAGGTATGTGGTTACGCTTATGAATATCTCGAATTAGTTTTTCAAGGTTTTCCAAAGTTTTCCTCGATGACTTGAATTAAATTGTTGGATGAATTTAATTCATGCAAACTATAATGTGGATATGACTATCACTTAAGATATGTGCCTACTAGCTCAGATCCTAGTCCCCTCTGTGGCTGAATAGTTTGACCTAGTACATGGCTACCTATGCGGTAGGTCCATCAGGTCATTGGATGACTTAGTACATGGCTACCAATGGGGTAGGTCCATCAAGTCACCTTGAGTCAGGGATTGGGCTACCTATGGGTAGTGCCATATGACTCTTCAGCACACCATGAGTTAGGGATTGGGCTACCTATGGGTAGTGCCATGCGACTCAACCCTAGATATTGATCTACATGTTAGGTAGGATCATGTGGGGTTTAATGGGGATCTACCGTGAGGAAGGTACCATCCAGGTCCACTGCAGGGACAACACAGAGATAGGTGATAGGTAAGGATTGAGTAGTATTTCTTAAGACATAATCTTGGTTGTTAAATGATAATTGGCTGATTACATTGTTATCATAGTTGCATGATTATTGTTTCCCCCATATACCAGCTTTATGCTGACCGACGTTTCGTTTGTCGGCGTTTTAGGTACAAGTGAAAAGAACAAACAGTAAGGTGGCATATGTGGAATTAAATGAGGATTAATGATCAAGGAGGATTAGTTAGAATATTCTCTCATATGGATAGAAGATTAGTAATCCGAGTTTTTTTAAGGTATGAAAAAAGTTTTAATTTATACCAGATTTCAGTATAGTTGGTAGAATTTGATAATTGTTATTGATTATTTGTCGAACCTTTGATCTTGTTAATTGGGATAATGGCACCAACCTTTTGGTCTCCCTTAATTGGGGGTTACTGGGAGGCGGGGTCGTTACATTTGGTATCATAGCCTAGGTTCCTCATTTAATCTTTAATACTTATTAAATTTTACAAACTCCGTAGAACCCAAGGGAGTTATTAGAGGATTTTCTGAAAGACTGAGGTGTCTAGAAAAGGATCACCTCCAGGGGCTGGCAAGATTTTCCTCCACATCGCTAGTCTGAATATGAGGACTCCCGAATTAGTGTGACTGCTTGGCCGATGTCTTAGGATCTGACTCAAAATAAAATACCTTTAGGACTCTCTCATCTTGTTCATCCCTTCTCAACTCAAATGTTGTTAAGGACCTTAAGGATTAGGGTTTTCTCTCTTTTCCTCACCCTCTTGAGGTATGGGTAAGGTTGATAAGGTTTAAGTAATCCTCCACCAAATTAATAAGAAGCATGTAAATAAGATGTCATGGACATAAGCTTAATAGTTTAATCATAAACTAAAGAATAGATAAATGCTTAGGTCGTATGACATAAGTTGTCATGCCCTAAGGAGAGACCTGAGGCTAGACCTTCTTGTCAGGAGGATAAGTAAAGAGAGAGTTCATCTTGGAGGTAGAGATCTCCATTACAAGTAGAGACTTGGCACATCCTTTGAGGATGGTGTTAACCCTAACCCTAAGTGAAGGTTAGAGAGAGATGACATGATGAGGTGTTTGGATAGACATGCCTTGGATGCCATATGAGCCATGAGGGGTTGGATGACCGAGTACCTTTGGCGACCCAACCCTAGGAAGGGTCGTGCATGTTTGAGTGAAGGATAGATCCTTCATTGATGAGGTTAGAGCAGAACCTATGGAGACCCCATGAGCTTATATGAGCATGGCATAGTAGGCAGCCATAATATGTCAGTAGTGTGAGTAGTAGGTTGAAACTCTGGCTAGAATAGCTATGGGATAACCTTGAGCAAACATAACCATGAACATAGGTTTCACCCATGTAGAGGTATGCTTGTGAGTTTGATCCTTCATGGGGGAGGACCTCTGGTAGTAAGGTTGGATGTGGAGTTAGCTCTAGAGAGAGAAAGCATGACTCAAGCAAGAAGGTTGGAAGCTTAGAT